>JAWMAR010000018.1:1109207-1153464 GCA_036785375.1 Leucoraja ocellata | reverse complement strand
CCCACTAGTGGAAACATCCTCTCCATCCAGGCCTTATCCACTACTACTGTATCTACAACTTGACGTTCCTAGCCAAGAGCCTTCATCTCTCTTGCCTTTATCCCACTCTTCAAATTAAAGCTACCTGCGTCTCTTTCGTTCTCTTTTAAATCTCCAACCTTGGTCACTATGCAACTGCATCGCTGCAATGGCTTGATACTGCAGCCGTTTATTTCTATTCATGTCATTAATTCTTATTCTGTATGCTGCCTGCATTCAGATGAAGAGCCTTCGGTTTTAACCATCTTTGCCGGCTCTGACGCTAATTGGCAGTATCCTCACTGGCTCCTGAGCTCCTGTCTTCCTGACGACTACAGTTAACCTATGCAATTTGCTAATCATGCACCACTAATTTCTCCTTTCTCTTAATGCCCACTCACCAGAGCCCACACACTGACCACTCCTGGTTTACCTTCTAGTTTTAGAGTTGCAGCATGGAAGCAGACCCTCTTGCCCACGCAAACCATCTGTATTATCCCAATTTCTCATCCGCTCCCTACACACTAGGGGCAATTTAGAGGCTAATTATTGTTGTATTTGCTTATAAATGCAACAATTACTGCATGTCAAAGCCTTGAGCTTTGTGATACAGCATGGAAACAGGCCTTTCGGCCCACCAAGTCCATGCGCTCAAAGGAGAACGTGCAAACTTCACACAGGCAGCATCCTAGCTCAGGACCGAAGCTGGGTCTTGGCACTGTGAGGCAGCAGCTCTACCAGGTGCCCAACCTTAATTATTTAGTTATCGATTCCCTAATGCCCCTGTCCCACTTAGGAAACCTGAATGGAAACCTCTGGAGACTTTGCGCCCCACCCAAGGTTTCCGTGCAGTTCCCGGAGGTTTTTGTCAGTCTCCCAACCTGCTTCCACAACCTGCAACCTCCGGCAACCACCTGCAACCTCCAGGAACCGCACGGAAACCTTGGGTGGGACGCAAAGTCTCCAGAGGTTTCCGTTCAAGTTTCCTAAGTGGGACAGGGGCATAAGATATTGGTCCCTGTTCAATTCAAGTCAAGTGATGTGCATCTAAGCTAAAAAGCTCCCTCGCTACCCAGCGTACTAATGATCAATCAAAAAAATTCTCACACATCAACCTATAAGCCAAATATTAATTTCTCTGCTCATCTTTATCTTGCAGCTGTTTGCATGTAGCTCAGGTGGACTGGAAATGTTCTTGGTTTTTTTTAATGTGGACCATAGCTGTTCATGCCCTTTAGGCAGAAACTAATTTTCCGTATCTGTTTGTCTCCTGTATTGGCTTAAATGAAGACTACTGATTTAACCACTGATTTACAGTGACTAGAGATGTCAAATTGTTTATTGCACTGGATTGCTGGAAGTTTAAAAATCAATGTTTTAGGAAATGTATGCACCGACAGATTTTTTTGGTTGATGTGGCCAACTCTCAGTCTTGCCCAGAACACAGAAAAGGTTTATTATCTCACATGATTAAGCCTAATAGTTTAGGACGGCACAATGGCACAGTTGGTAGAGTTGTCGTCTCACAGCACCAGTCCCGGGTTAATTGTGTACGAAGGAACAACACATGCTGGTTTACACCAAAGATAGACACAAAATGCTGGAGTAGCTCAGCAAGTCATGCAGCATCTCTGGAGAAAAGGAATAGATGACATTTCAGGTTGGAACCCTTCTTCAGACTGATTATTTCCTGAATTTGGATGCTGTCTGTGTGGAGTTTACATGCTCAGACTGTGATCGTATGGATTTTCTCTGGGTGCTCGGGTTTCCTCCCACATCCCAAAGACGTGCGGGTTTATAGGTTGATTGGCCTTTGTAAATTGCTCTTAATGTATTGGCAGTGGGTGTGAAAGTGGGATAACATAGAACTAGTGTGAACAGATGATCGATGGTCAGCGTGGACTTGGTGGGCCGAAGAGCCTTTTTCCATGCTGTTTCAAGTAATCAAGTGTGGAGGAGTCAAGAAAATTGCCTTTAATATTTCAGTATGCAGAACCAATGAACTGAAGATGCTGGTTTTCAACAAAAAAAATGCTAGAGTCAGCCAGTCAGTCAGCATATCTGGGGAACATGGATAAATGATGTTTCGGTTTGAGACTTCGTCAGTCTGAATTAGGGTCCCAAGCCGAAACGTTACCTGTCCATATTCTCCAGATATGCCTTTAATATTTCAGTCCTGCTTTCTATTAAAACGAAAAGCCACAAAACCCCTTTATATTCCTGGTACATGCCGAGCTGTGTTTACAGAATATACATAAAGTCTGCCTGTCAGTGAACAGCCAATAAGGAAGTTATTTCCCATCTCAGTGCTTGCTGCTGATGTTATTCCTCATTACTGAGCCTGTAAGCTCAAGATAAAGATAAATCACAGGCACACATTTCATTCCAACCCTGGGCCATCAACACACCAAATGCACAAGGAACCCACTGGGTTCTCTGAACATCTCCATATAATTGACAATCCGAGCCTTCAGTGGAAATAGACAATCGTAGAACATACCTGCCTTAACCAATGACCTTGGTTTGATTACCCCCCTCGTTTGTTCCCCTCTTCTCCTCGTGCCCCATTCTAGGGCACACCCATTTCTCCCACTATCCTGCCTTCCGTTCCCCCTCCCCACCATCCTCTTCCACCTATATCACTGTCATCTCTTGCCTTTGGCGGCGTCCATGTCGCGGGGCTGGAAACTGGAAGTATCCTGAGCTACTTCTGCTACCACCATCATCTATTGCAACAAGCGATGGCTCCTACTGATTGTCGCCCGGAAGCTTGCGTCCTTTTCAGGACGGACGATGACAGCGATGTCAACATTTGAAACATAGAATTGGAAACGAAAGAAGAAGCAGTCCACCCACCTGCAAATAAATCCACCCCTTCAACTGTATCCACCTATCACTTGCCAGGCTTGGTCCCATCCCAGCCTCTTTTCCAATAGTTTCCCCCTCACTCCACTACAGTCAGTCTGAAGAAAGGTGCCGACCCAAAACGCCACCTATCCATGTCCTCCATAAATGTTGCCTGACCCACTGAGTTACTCCTGCCCTTTGTGTTTTTCCTAGTTTGATTATTTTTTGAAAGGTAAATCTGTTTTTTCTTAGTTTACTCTGTTTTTCCCCTCAGAAAAAGAACACAAAGTGCTGGGGTCAGGCAGCATCTCTGGAAAATACGGATAGGTGACTTTTCAGATTGTTGACCATCTCTAATGTTTTTACCCGTTCCAAATCTTTTACCATCAGCAGCATGGTGGGCAATTTATTGGAGTAGTATCCATGCTGCCTCCTCATTCCTCACCAAACACAGTGATTGAGCTGTCACCTAGCCCACAACTAACAATGTACCATTGTGGCTCCATCTTTCCTTGAATATTGTTATTTTTTGCATATCTTTCATTCATTTGTTCTATATCTCTCTATATATCACCGTCTGTATCTATCATTTCCTTCCCCCCCCCCCCCCCCCCCGACTCTCAGTCTGAAGATGGGTCTCGACCCAAAATGTCACCTCTTCCTTTTCTCCAGTGATGCTGCCTGACCGCTGAGTTACTCCAGTTTTTTGTATCTATTACAGTGATATGGCTGTGTTTAAGAAGGAACTGCAGATGCTGGAAAATCGAAGGTACATAGTGATATGGCTGCTTTGGTCACAATCTATTTTACTATGCTCAAGCACTTGTTAATCCAGGAGAAGGCCATTCAGAATCAGAACCCTCTGAAGGCCTTTCCACCTCTCAATATTCTGCCTAACCCCTCATTATGTCCACAAACTGGTCATACAACACCTGCTTCAACTCCTCACCCTGGCTCTATCCCAGCCATGGGCCTGGTCTATCACTGTATCCCTCTCCCAAACATTGTCCCCTTCAATCTGTGCCCAATCCAGCCCTGCAACCACAACCCACCTTATCCATCCCTCCCCACTCAGTGCTAGACTGGGAAGACGATACTAAGGCTCTCATTTTACAAATCATGGATCATAGACCCTGGACTCCCGCGCTACTCCCCCTTGCAGTACACATTCTTGTCCCGTACCCCCCCCCCCTCCCCCCCCCCACACACACTCTTGACGTGTTCTCTCCCTTGGTGCACATCCTTTTCGAAATGCAATCTTCCCCACCCCCTGCACAGGCACCGCCGCAGCCCCACAGTCCCCACCCTTCCCCTAGAAGCCCCTCCTTGACCCACAGTCCCCGTCACCTCCATCCCCACCCCCTCCCTCCCTCCTCTTGCCCGACCACAGCATCCACACAGACCCCACTCCCTCTCCTCAATGGACTCCTTCCCCTTTCTTATCTCCCTCACACATAGGACCTGCCCCCTCCCTCCCCTCCCTACACACACCACCACCCCTCCTTGCACGCCTCACCCACTCCCAGAAATACTAGGGGACCGTGGATCCAGTGCGAGGGAGGAACTGAAGGGAATCCACATTAGTCAGGAAATGGTGTTAGGTAACTGTTGGGACTGAAGGCAGATAAATCCCCAGGGCCTGATGGTCTGCATGCCAGAGTGCTCAAGGAGGTGGCCCTAGAAATCGTGGATGCATTGGTGATCATTTTCCAATGTTCTCTCGACTCTGGATCAGTTCCTGTGGACTGGAGGGTAGCCAATGTAACTCCACTTTTTAAGAAAAGATGGAGAGAAAAAACAGGGAATTATAGACCAATTACCCAGGGGGTAGATGCTCGAGTCGATTATTAAAGATGGAATAGCAGCACATTTGGAAAGCAGTGACAGGATCAGTCAAAGTCAGCATGGATTTATGAAGGGGAGATCATACTTGACTAATCTGGAATTTTTTGAGGATGTAACAAGTAGAATGGATAAGGGAGAGCAGCGGATGTGGTGTATCTGGACTTTCAAAAAGCCTTTGACAAGGTCCCACACAAGAGATTAGTGTGCACAACTAGAGCACATGGTATTGTGGGTAGGGTATTGACATGGATAGAGAACTGGTTGGCAGCCAGGAAGCAGAGTAAGAATTAACAGGGCCTTTACAGAATGGCAGGTAGTGACTAGTGGGGTGCCGCAAGGCTCAGTGCTGAGACCACATTATTTACAATATATATTAACGATTTAGACAAGGGAATTAAATGTAACATCTCCAAGCTTGCGGATGACACAAAGCTCGGTGGCAGTGTGAGCTGCAGTGTGAGCTGCAATGAGGATGCTATGTGGCTGCAAGGTGACTTGGATAGGTTGGGTGAGTGGGAAGATGCATGGCATATGCAGTATAATGTGAATAAATGTTAGATTATCCACTTTGGTGGCATGAACAGGAAAGCAGATTATTATCTGAATGATGTCAGGTTAGGAAAAGGGGAGGTGCAACAAAACCTGGTTATCCTTATACATCAGTCACTGATAGTAAGCATGCAGGTACAGCAGGCAGTGAAGAGAGCTAATGGCATGTTGGCCTTCATTGCGAGAGGATTTGAGTTTAGGAGCAAGGGGGTCCTACTGTAGTTGTACTCACCTGGAGTACTGTGTGCAATTTTGGTCTCCCAATTTGAGGAAGGACATTATTGCTATTAAGGGAGTGCAGCGTAGGTTCACCAGATTAATTGCCAGGATGGTGGAACTGACATATGATGAAAGAATGGGTCGACTGGGCTTGTATTCACTGGAATTTAGGAGGATGAGAGGGTATCTTATAGCAACAAATACAATTCTTAAAGGATTGGACAGGCTAGATGCAGGAAAAATGTTTATGATGTTGGGTCACAGTTTAAGAATAAGGCATGGGCCATTTAGGACTGAGATGAGGAAATACTTTTTCACCCAGAAAGTTGTGAATCTGTGGAATTCTCTGCCACAGAAGGCAGTGAAGGCCAATTCACGGGATGTTTTCAAGAGAGTTAGATTTCTTAGGGCAAAAAGACTCAAGGGATATGGGGAAATAGCAGGAATCTGGTACTGGTTTTGGATGATCAGCCATCAGCCTGCACACATACCCCACCCCCTCTGTCCTCTGCCTTCAAGCCCCTCCATTCCACACGGTGCATCTTCCTCTTTCTCCAGTGCCAGAGCCCTCGCTCACAGGCCTCCCCCCACCCCTCTTCACTCACACTCAACCCTCTCCACTCCACAGACACTGCCCCCACCGTTGATCCCACCCCTTCCCGAGACGCCACCACTCTAGTCACCCCCCCCCACTCTCCTTCCCTACTCCCCCTCTCCACCCACACTCCTCTCCCCGTTCCTCTTCCCCCAAATCCCCTCTGCTCATCTTCCTCCACTCTCCCCATCCTCCCCTTCCACAGAGCACCCCTCTTCCTCCCACACTCCCCCTCCCTCTACCCCCACACCCCCCCGTCCAATCCTCTTCCTCCACTGCACACCCCCTCCACTCATCCCCTCCCGCCACGTCCTCATCCCACTCACAACCATCATGCCCACCCCTCCAGATACCCCTCTCCTTCCCCACTCCCTCAACTCCCCTCCAAACTCCCCCTCTCCATACACACTTCCCTCTTCCACACTCCCCCTCTGCCTCCCACACACCCCCACTGCCTCCCACACACCCCCCTCCAAGCTTCCCCCTCTCCCTCCACACTTCCCCCTCTCCCCCACACACCCCCCTCTCCCGACACACTCCCCCTCTCCCCTACACACACCCCCCCTCCCTACACTCCCCCCTCACATCCCCTCTACGCTCCCTCCACTACACTTCCTCATCCCACTCTCATCCTTCATGCCCACCCCTCCACAGAGCCCCCCTCTCCTGCCACACTCTCCCTCCACCACACTTCCCTCCAAACGCCCCCTCTTCATCCTTACACTGCCCCCTCTCCCTTATACTCCCCCTCCCTCCCTCCCAGCCCCCCTCTCTCCCATCCCCCTCTCCCCGCTACCCCGTTCCATCCACACTACCCCCTTAGTCTCCCCTATCCCTACACTCCCCCCTCCCTCCACTCCCCCTGCCTCCACACGCCCCTTCTACCCTCCCTCCACTCATCCTCTCGCCCCCACTCCTTCCTCATCCCACTCTCGTCCCTCATGCCCACCCCTCCACACAGAGCCCCCCTCTCCCTCCGCCACACTCTCCCTCCAGAGCCCCCCTCTCCCTCCACATTCCTCCTCTCCCTCCACACCCCCCCCCTCCTCTCCACACTCCCCCCTCTCCCTCCACATTCTCCCTCTACGCTTCCCCCTCTCCCCCACACACCCCCCTCTCCCGACACACTACCCCTCCACACAGAGCCCCCCTCTCCCTCCACACTCCCCCTATCCCTCCACACGGAGCCCCCCTCTCCCTCCACCACACTTCCCTCCACACAGAGCCCTTCTCCCGCCACACTCCCCCTCCACTCCCCCTCTCCCTCCACCACACTCCCCCTCTCCCCCCACCACACTCCCCCTTCCCTCTCCCTCCACACTCCCCCTCCACCACACTCCCCCTCTCCCTCCACCACACTCCCTCTCCCTCCACCACACTCCCCCTCTCCCTTGCCCCTCCCCCTTGCCCCTCCCCTTGCCCCTCCCCCTCCACCACTCCCTCTCCCTTGCCACTCTCCCTTGCCACTCCCCCTCTCCCTCCACCACACTCCCTCTCCCTCCACCACACTCCCCCTCTCCCTTGCCCCTCTCCCTTGCCACTCCCCCTCTCCCTCCACAACTCCCCCTCCCCTCTCCCTCCACAACTCCCCCTCCCCTCTCCCTCCACACTCCCCCACTCACACCACACTCTCCCTCCACCACACTCCCCCTCCACCACACTCCCTCTCCCTCCACCACTCCCCCTCTCCCTTGCCACTCTCCCTTGCCACTCCCGCTCTCCCACTCCCCCTCTCCACACTCCCCCTCCCCACTCCCCCTCTCCCTCTCCCTCCACCACACTCTCCCTCTCCCTCCACACTCTCCCTCTCCTACACCATGTCTCTCGCCGCTGCGCCACAGCTCCTGTACCTTGCGGCTGAGATACTCCCGGACGAGTGCGGCGGCCGTCTCCTCCACGCTGCCGTTGTCCATGGCGGCGGCGGGTGCGGGTTGTGCGGGCGCCGCGTCTCCCTCCCTCTCCCGCCCTCGCCCTCGCGCCTCATTCAAACGGCCCCAGCGGCGGCCTCGAGCTGCGCCAACCGCCCGCGTCAACCCCCCGCCCACCGGCCTCACTAACTCGCTGCCCAAGCCCCGCCCTCGGCCCCACGCCCATTGGCCAACACCCCTCACGTCCCGTATCAACCCTCTCCCCATTGGATGCCCGGCACGTCAATCAACCCCCCCCTTCCCCCCCTCCTCAACGTCAACCACGAAGTTCGGTTGCGCGTCCTTTTCCGTTGCTGAGGGAAGCGCCTGAGTAGCAACGGCGGGGCCCACCGGCAGGTACTTAAAAGGGCAATGACCATGAAGATTAATTTTTGTATGAGAAGGAACTGCAAATGCTGGTTTAAACCGAACACAGATACAACATGCTGGAGTAACTCAGTGGGACAGGCAGCATCTCTGGAGAGAAGGTATGGGTGATGTTTCGGTTCCAGACCCTTCTTCACAATTTGCTGAATTGCATGAATTTGCTGGGCTGCATCAGATATTGTTGAACATAAAAGGCACAAAAAAAGCTGGAATAACTCAGCGGGTCAGGCAGCATGTCTGTCAGGGAGGAAGTTTAAAAACCTGGCTTGCAAACTGAAACATCACCCATTCCTTCTCTCCGGAGATGCTGCCTGTCCCGCTGAGTTTGTGTCTATCTTCAACAGTGTTTTGGTGAAAGATCTTTGGTCTTGGTGTCAAATGTCCCAGACAGAACAATGGGATTCTTACTTACAGCAGCACAACACAATATGTAAACATACTCTTTCCGCTGACAGGTTTTGGGCAACACAAGCTTTTCACTGTACCTCGGTACACGTGACGATAAACTAAAACTGAACTGAAAACTAGTGCACTGTAAAAGTGTACTGAATGAACATTATTAGTTTAGTTTAGAGATACAGCACGGAAACAGGCCTTTGGACCCACTGAGTCCGCGCCGACCATTATCTGAATGGTGGCCGATTAGGAAAAGGGGAGATGCAACGAGACCTGGGTGTCATGGTACACCAGTCATTGAAAGTAGGAATGCAGGTGCAGCAGGCAGTGAAGAAGGCGAATGGTATGTTAGCATTCATAGCAAAAGGATTTGAGTATAAGAGCAGGGAGGTTCTACTGCAGTTGTACAGGGTCTTGGTGAGACCACACCTGGAGTATTGCGGACAGTTTTGGTCTCCTAATCTGAGGAAAGACATTCTTGCCATAGAGCGAGTACAGAGAAGGTTCACCAGACTGATTCCTGGGATGGCAGGACTTTCATATGAAGAAAGACTGGATAGACTCGGCTTGTACACGCTAGAATTCAGAAGATTGAGGGGGGATCTTATAGAAACTTACAAAATTCTTAAGGGGTTGGACAGGCTAGATGCAGGAAGATTGTTCCCGATGTTGAACAGGGCTGAAAGATGGCAGATGGAGTTTAATGCTGAATAATGTGAGGTGCTACACCTTGGCAGGACAAATCAAAATAGGACGTACATGGTAAATGGTAGGGAATTGAAGAATACAGTTGAACAGAGGGATCTGGGTATAACCGTGCATAGTTCCTTGAAGGTGGAATCTCATATAGATAGGGTGGTAAAGAAAGCTTTTGGTATGCTAGCCTTTATAAATCAGAGCATTGAGTATAGAAGCTGGGATGTAATGTTAAAATTGTACAAGGCATTGGTGAGGCCAAATCTGGAGTATGGTGTACAATTTTGGCCGCCAAATTATAGGAAGGATGTCAACAAAATAGAGAGAGTACAGAGGAGATTTACTAGAATGTTGCCTGGGTTTCAGCAACTAAGTTACAGAGAAAGGTTGAACAAGTTAGGGCTTTATTCTTTGGAGCGCAGAAGGTTAAGGGGGGACCTGATAGAGGTCTTTAAAATGATGAGAGGGATAGACAGAGTTGATGTGGACAAGCTTTTCCCTTTGAGAATAGGGAAGATTCAAACAAGAGGACATGACTTCAGAATTAAGGGACAGAAGTTTAGGGGTAATATGAGGGGGAACTTCTTTACGCAGAGAGTGGTGGCGGTGTGGAATGAGCTCCCAGTGGAAGTGGTGGAGGCAGGTTCATTGGTATCATTTAAAAATAAATTGGATAGGCATATGGATGAGAAGGGAATGGAGGGTTATGGTACGAGTGCAGGCAGGTGGGACTAAGGGGAAAAAAAATTTGTTCGGCATGGACTTGTAGGGCCGAGATGACCTGTTTCCGTGCTGTAATTGTTATATGGTTATGTTGGGGAAGTCCAGAACTAGGGGTCACAGTTTAAGGATAAGAGGGAAGTCTTTTAGGACCGAGATGAGAAAATCATTTTTTACACAGAGAGTGGTGAATCTGTGGAATTCTCTGCCACATAAGGTAGTTGAGGCCAGTTCATTGGCTATATTTAAGAGGGAGTTAGATGTGGCCCTTGTGGAGAGAAGGCAGGTACAGGATACTGAGTTGGATGATCAGCCATGATCATATTGAATGGCGGTGCAGACTCGAAGGACCGAATGGCCTACTCGTGCACCTATTTTCTATGTTTCTATGACCAACGATCAGCCCGTACACCAACACAAGCCTACACACCAAGGACAATTTACAATTTTACCAAAGCCAGTTAACCTACAAACCTGAACGTCTTTGGAATGTGGGAAGAAACCGGTGCACCGGAGAAAACCCACGCGGTTCAGAGGAAGAACGTACAAACTCCGTACAGACAGCACATGTGGCCAGGATCGAACCCGGGTCTCTGGCGCTGTGAGGCAACAACTCTACCTCTACGCCACCGTGCCGTCCATCTCTGGAGAAAAGGAATGGGTGACATTTCAGGTCGAGACCCTTCTTCAGACTGAGAGTCAGGGGAGAGGGAACTGAGAGAAATGAAAAGGTACATAGAATAAATTAATGAAACATATGCAAAAAGACAGATCAAAGCCAGCAACGATGATTGACCAAAGGAGGAGCCCACATTGGTCCAGTGTTGGCTGTGGGGAAGTGGATAAAGAGTTATACAAACTGAAACAGCAGGACGACAGTGAAATTAGTACGACAGTTATGGTGGTGGAGCGATGGAGATAGAGGGGATGCAGGGGTTACTTGAAGTTAGAGAAATCAATATTCATACCACTGGGTTGTAAGCTGCCCAAGCGAAATATGAGATGCTGTTCCTCCAATTTGTGTTGGGCCTCACTCTGACAGTGAAGGAGGCCCAGGACAGAAAGGTCAGTATGGGAATGGGTGTTAAAGTGTTTAACAACCGGAATATCATGTAGGCCAAGGCGGACTGAGTGAAGGTGTTCAGTGAAACGATCGACCGGTCTGCTCTTAAAATTTGGAATTGTGTCTACTTCCGATACACGTTCCCATCACAATAATTCCCTGCATAAAGCAATTCATCTTCCGCAAATCCAGTGAGTTGAGCATAGTTTGTTGTCACGTGTACCAAGGTACAGTGAAAAGCTTTTGTTTCCAGAAGAAACATTGCTGTCGGAGTAGACGTTTAGTTTAGTTTAGAGATACAGCGAGGAAGCAGGCCCTTTTGTTCACCGAGTCCACACTGACCAGTGATCCCCGCACATTAACACTATCCTACACACATTAGTGACAACTTACATTTATACCAAGCCAATTAACCCACAAACCTGTACGTCTTTGGAGTGGAGTGATTGTAATGCATGATTGGAGATCCACTTCTGTGACTAGCACACAAAGAGTCGCCTGGGTGGGGTGCCATCTTGGACAGGCACAATGGCACAGCTGGTAGAGCTTCTACCTCCCAGAGCCCTGGGTTCAATCCTGACCTTGGGTGCTGTCTGCGTGGAGTTTTCAGAGCAGAGAAGTGGATGCTTGGTTTAGTTGATGTGGGAGCAATTATTGGAACACTGGGGAGAGAGGGAGCTTTCGTTGAGATGAACATCACTTGAATTGAGCTGGGACCAATGTCTAAGGGAATCAATAACAAAATAATTAAGGGTGGCACAGAATAGCCATGATTGAATGGGGGAGTAGACGATTGGCCAAATGGCCGAATTTTGCTCCAATAACTCATTCATAATAACTTATGATTCTACATGGACATGATGAATTTTATGGTATGCTGGTTCAGAATTGGTCACCTTGCATCCAGAGAAAATGATACATTGGATCCAAATTTCTTAGGAGAGATTGTAGTGGTAGAGGGGTGGAGGTGACTGGAACTCTGACTGGAGGTCTGTGACCAGGGGTAGACCAAGGAACCGCAGATGCTAGTTTACCTAGGAAAGACACAAAATGCAGGAATAACTCAGCGGGTCAGGCAGCATCCCTGGGGAGCAGGATCAATGGTGCTTTATTATCACGTACAAATTCACAGTGAAATTATTTATTGCATACAGGTCAATAAAGTACTGCCATACATAAGCATAATCCCCAATATAAACATAAGCAAAGCGTTACAGATATAAGCCACTGAGACCACATGCAATAGTCGTCAAGTTTTGGCACCATTTACAAAGTCCAGTCCAGTCCATGCTCTTGGTCTCCTGGATCGGCCCACGATCCAGGCGAGCCCCAGGCTGCTGCAGGGCCTCCAGTCATCGCCTTCATCCAGACAATCCAGCGAATCATCGTCCCCCTCCTCGCCCAGCCACTCTCAGCCTCTTCGTCCCGGGTCCCAACCCGAAACGTCACCTATCTACAGTATGTTCCCCATGGATGCTACCAGTGGAGTTATTCCTGTCCAGTATTTTGTGTATTTCCTTTGTCACCAGTAGTGCTCTGCAAGGATCAGTCCTGGGACTTATGTTGTTTATAATATATATTAATGATCTGGATGAAAGTGTGGTTGGTCTAATTAATAATTTGGCAGATAACATGAAAATCAGTAGAGTTATGCAGAATCAGAAAGTCAAAGGATATAGAAGGATATAAATCAGTAGAAAGTTTGGGCAGAAAAATGGCAGATGGAATTTAATGCAGACCAGTGTAAGGTGTTGGATTTTGGGTCAAATGGGAGAGTCTATCTTTCACTGAAAGTGGCAGCACAAGTGGATGGGTTAGTAGAGCAGGTATTTGGCACAGTTTCTTAATCTGTTGAGGCATTGAGTGCATAAATGTTGAGCTGTTTGGTTTGTCCAGTATTGTGTGTAGTTTGTAACGTGGAGGCTTTGGAGAGGGTGCAGAGGAGGATCATTGATGCTTTGCCTGTATTCGGGTGGATTAGTTATAAGGTCAGGTCAAGGTGTAGCCTTGCAACTGGCTACTGTCCGGTCAAGGTGCAGTCTTGCAACTGGTACCATGTCGACCAGTTCAACCTGGTGCATATGCTTCTTCTTCTTTCATGTGGCGTGCACAGCTTAAAGTTGTTGGACAACTTGTTCTATTTGATCTTCCGTTTGTGCATGTCGAGTTGATTGCATTAGTCGAAACAGGGCGGACCACGTGAAGGTTGCAATCTTCCACCCCGTGCACATGCTCATCCTTCATGGAAAGTCTGCATTGGCGGACCAGGCGGAAGAGATCTTTATGAACCAACGGCTGGAAAGGCGACACGGCAACGCACTGTGGAATGCGAAAGGCTAGTCAGAGCACTAAAGTCATCCACTGCAGCCATCAGTCTCCAGCCGTGATGATTTTTCATCCCAGTGGACTCTGGCTTCTGTGGCCGAGAGGGTGGGGTTGTTACAGTGCAGCAGATTCTCCACTTAAACTCATCCACTCACAGGTGTTTGTGCAGCCCTCTTCACTGGACTCGTGAGTCATGTCAGAACTCACCAGAATTGAGACTGCACAACCCGCCATGGTCGGTACCGACGGGCCACCACTAGTTATAAGGAGTGCCAGCGGTGACATGATAGAGGTTTATAGGATTCTGAGAGGCATAGATAGGGAGATGGTCAGAGTCTTTTTTTCCAGGTTGTTAATGTCAAATATCAGAGGGCATGTGGTTCAGGTGAGAGGTGCAAAGTTTAAAGGGGAAAAAAGACACAAAGTATTGGAATAACTCAGTGGCCTCATCTCCGGAGGACATGCATAGGTGATGTTTCGGGTCGGGACCCTAGATCATGGTCAATACAGATATTGTGGGCTGAATCGCCTGTTTCTGTGCTGTACTGTCCTAAGTACTATATGCTCTTGATGCAAAGATGTTGTCAGTCACACCCTTGTCCATGATTGTGGTCAGAAGCCAGGATGGTGGGTATATGGATAAATCAGCCATGATTGAATGGCGGATTAGAATTGATGGGCCCGAATGCCCTAATTCTGCTCCTTGAATTTATGAACTCATGAGGAGGTAGTTGAGGCAGGTACCATAACAACATTTAAAAGAGATTTGGACAGGTACATGGATAGGAATGTTTAGAGAGAAATGGGCCGGTGCAGGTGGGACTCTCTTAGATGTGGCATCTTGGTCGGCATGGAAGAGTTGGGCCTGTTTCCGCTTGCACAAAAACAGTGCAAATGTTACAATGATTCATGGAGCTTTTAAGAACACTTTTGACCTTTTCCTTTGCCTATCTCTTCCCGTGGCAGAGTTCAGAGTTCAGTCTAATGTCAGGCAGGCTCAACTGAGTGTAAGCTGGATCTCAATATTGGAGATACCTGGAGCACACGGCCTTAATGCAGCACTGTATTTTGCCAGATGGTTTAGTTTAGATTAGAGATACAGCGTGGAAACAGGCCCTTCGGCCCACCGGGTCCCCGCCGTCCAGCGTTCAAACCCGTACATTCACACTAGCTTACACACTGGGGACAATTTATAATATTTACAGAGACAATTAACCTACCAACCTATACGTCTTTAGAGTGTGGGAGGAAACTGGAGTTCCCAGAGAAAACATATGCAGGTCATGGGGAGATCATTCAAACTTCATACAGAGAGCACCCATATTCAGGATTGAACCAGGGTGTCTGGCGCAGTAAGGCAGCAACTCTACCGCTACGCCACCTTGCCACCTTAGTTGAGTGCAAGAGCTCACAACAACATTCGCAGTCCAGGCACTTGCATAGCCTGAGAAAGGGACTGCGAGCATGACTGATGAATGGGCAGCACCCAATCTGCTCTCTCACCTCCATCCTAGTCCCAAAAATCAGCATCAACAGAAACACTGCCAGAAGAAAATCAATATCCGAGCTTTCAAGGACCTTGCAAAGACAACCCATTAGATGAGCTGCCAACTCATGGCTAACAGGAGCCGCACAGTGTCCAGGGCCTCCTCACTGCCCTGGAGTCCACTATTATTGGCAACACACACACACACACACACACATGCACACACACACACACACACGCACACACACATATACACATATACACACACACACACACACACGCACATATATACACACACACACACACACACACACACACACACACACACACACACACACACACACACACACACACACACACACACACACACACACCACACCACCCCCCCCCCCCCCCCCCCCCCCCCCCCGGAGTACCTCAGCGGGTCAGGCAACATCTCCAAAGGACATGGATAGGAGACATTTGGGATCGGAACTTCGTCAGAGTCTAAAGGGTCCTGGCGCAAAATGTGGACTCAGTGGACTGCTCTGTGCCTACTGTACTAACTGAGGTGATTGTGCTTATATACGGGGATAGTCTTGCTGAAGGTAGACACAAAATGCTGGAGTAGCTCAGCGGGCCAGGCAGCATCTCTGTTGCCTGAGATAGTCTTGCTGAGCTGTATGCAAAAAATGTATTTCACTGTACGTGGGAGACGTTATAATAAATAAGCTCGAGGGTTAAGGAAGGGGAGGAGACAGCAAGGGCTAGCAAAATTGGGAGAATTCAATTTTGCTAGCCCTTGCTTTCTCCTCCCCTTCCTTAACCCTCGAGCTGTCTCCTCCCATCCCCCTGCCCTCGGGCTCCTCCTCCTCCCTTTTTCCTTCCTTCTCCCCCCCATCCCCCATCAGTCTGAAGAAGGGTTTCGGCCCCGAAACGTCGCCTATTTCCTTCGCTCCATAGATGCTGCTGCACCCGCAAGAGTTTCTCCAGCAATTTTGTGTACCTTCGATCTTCCAGCATCTGCAGTTCCTTCTTGAACACTTACAGCTGAGGGGTATGAGTTTGATTTATCTAACTTCAAGTAACCCCTCTCTCTCCATCCCTGCCCCACCCAAGTCACACCAGCTTTTTGTTCTCACCTAGCTACAGCTAACAATGACCTGTTTCCTGTATCATCGTTACTTTTTTGCATATCTTTCATTCATTTGTTCCATATCTTTCTACATCATTGTCTATATCTCTCGTTTCCCATTCCCGTGACTTTCCTTCTGAGGAAGACCAAAACGTCACCCATTCCTTCTCTCCAGAGATGCTGCCTGTCCCACTGAGTTACTCCAGCACTTTGTGTTTATCTTCGGTGTAAACCAGCATCTGCGGTTCCTTCCTATGCAAGAGAAGTCCAATCACTTAGACTTAGCACTTGACAGTACTGTGATTTGAGTCTCCCACCACCAACATCCTGGGAGGGGCAAACATCAACCAGAAACTCACCTGGGCCACGAGCAGACATCTAAACACCGGTAGAACAAGGAACTGCAGATGCAGGTTTACAAACAAAAGGCACAAAGTGTTGGTATAACTCAGTAAGCCAGGCAGCATCTTTGGAGAAAATGGATGTGACATTTCAGATTGGGACCCTTCTTCAGACGTTCTGAATCTGAAGAAGTGTCCCTACCTGAAACATCACCCACACACATGCTCCATAGATGCTGCCTGACCCACTGAGTTACTCCAGCACTTTGTGTCCTTTTTAATGTAAAGAGGAAGCAGGTCAGGGCCAGGGGATCCTGCAGTGAATGAACAACTTCTGCCTTTCAACCATCTATAAGACAATTGTCAAGAGTGCGATGGAATGCCCTCAACTTTGTTGGATAAGTGTAGCTTCAATAACTCTCAGAAAACCCAGCACCAACCAGGATAATCCCTCAACCTCACAGTTCCCCAGCCCTGCACTGCCCGTTTCTATCTCCTTCCCAATTCCGCAAGCATGACTGCCCATTGTTTCTGCCTGCTCCTGTCCCATCAAACTCCTCTCCCGATATCTTGATACTATCTTGTTTCCCCCTTGTATCGACCTAATCAAGAACGAGTCGTACCCCAGCCACTCCCACTTCTCCCCTCTCCCATCGGGCAAAAGTTACAGAAGTGTGAAAATGCACACCTCCAGATTCAGGGACCGTTTCTTCCCAGCTATCAGGCAACTGAACCATCCTACCACCAACTAGACAGAGTTTTTGACCTCCCATCTTCCTCCAATGAGGCCCTCGAACTATCTTTGATTGGACTTTACTGGACTTTATCTTGCAGTAAACATTCTTCACGTTATATCATTTATTACATATCTGTTCACTGCGTTGGCTCGATGGTAATCATGCACTGTGTAAATCCTGGAAACCCCTCCCCTATTGTACAGGAAGACTCTAGTGGTACAAGGCAGCAGTTCACAACCATCTTCTCAAGGGCTAATATGCATGGCCTAGCTGTGAAAAACAAACTTTAAAAACGCCATCAGTTCAGAGGCAAAGAGTTAAAAAGTTTGGAGTTTATGAGGAGCCTTTATTGTGACTTGTCTTGCTTGTGCACAACAATAGCCTCCTTAGGGACCACACAACGTTTACAGATGAGAATGCTGCCAGCACACATGCAACCAGTGGGAATGCAGACATCCTGTGTGGCCCAAGGGGAAGCTCACCAATCCAATTCAAAGCGATCTTCCTCAGTGTTATTGATCTTCGGATTCAATTGCTGAAACAAAGTGTACAGCTTTTAAATTCCATTCGCAAGACAATGAGATGGAATAGATCAGGTAGAAGCACAGAGTCTCTTGCCCAGAGTAGAGGATTGAGAACCAGAGGACAATGGTTTAAGGTGAGGGGGGAAGATTTAATAGGAAGAATGTCATTAAGCTGGATAGGGCACAGAAAACATTCACCAGGGTGTTACTGGGGCCGGAGGGTTTAAATTATAGGGAGAGGCTGGATAGACTGGGACTTTTTTCCCTAGACCCTAGGGGGCTGAGGGGCGAACCTATGGAGGTGTACAACATTATGAGGGTGGACGGTCACAGTCTTTTCCCCAGGGCAAGGGAATCTAATACAAGAGGGCATAAGTTTAAGGTGAGATGGGAAAGAATTAATAGGAACCGTGGGATTAACTTTTCCACACAGGGTGGGTGTATGGAACAAGCTGTCGGAGGAGGTAGTTGAGGCAGGTACTATTGCAAGGTTTAAGAAACATTTGGACAGGTACGTGAAAACGGCAAGCTTGGAGGGATGTGGGCCAAATGCAGGCAGGTGGGACTAGTGTAGATGGGATATAATGGTTGGTGTGGGCAAGTTGGGCCGATGCACCTGTTTTCACGCGGTATGACTCCATGACTGTGCAAAACCGTGCAAGAAAAATGATAGTGAGAATTATGCAGTGTCAACTTATACAAGACAAAAAATGCTTGAGGAACTCAGCGGGCCATGCATAGCGTGCCACCGTGAAACCTAATCCAACATTCTGCACGTCTTTGGGACGTAGAAGGAAACTGAGCACCTGGGGGAAACCTACCCAGTCATAGGGAGAATATCATTGTTGGGACTTCAGGCTTTTGCTTTGCACTGATATATGGATATTTAAAAATGTATTGAACTTTGTTATTTCCTTTACTGTGCTATCTGTGTACTGTGTTTGCAAACCAGTTGTGATGCTGCAAGTAAGAATCTCATTGTTCTGTTTTCAGTATATGAGACAATTGAACACGCCTGACTTTCTCTTGGCTCTTGAGAACATGCGAGAACTATTAACCTACAAACCCACACGTCTTTGGGATGTGGGAGGAAACCCGTGCACCCAGAGGAAACCCACGTGGTCACAGAGAACTCCGCAGACAGTACCAGGGCTGAACCGGGGTCTCTTGATTTGTGAGGCAGCGGCTCTACTCGTGCCACTGGTACCATGGTGCCAAAGTGACAATGATTCAGAGACGTGATATATCTCCGCTCAGTCCGCCTAGGCCTACGTGATCTCCCGGTTGCCAAACACTTTAGCTCCCCTTCCCATTCCCACATTGACATTTTTGTCCTGGTGTGAAAGTTTGTTTCTTAAAAAGCAGATAGCAACAAAAACTGTTAAAGGAAGACCTTGGCAATCTTTAATCAAATCATCAGACTGGAATGGCAAAAGATCTACAATGAGCACATACGTTGCTCAGTGCTTCTCGGGCTCCCACTCACAGAACAATGGAGAGTTGGCACAATTATACATTTTTCTTATGTAAAACACTCCTACCAAGTCTGAATATGGCATGACTGAAAGATTCTGTAGCCTTTCAGAATATAGGAAGGCTGGGTCCAAATCAAGCTCATCCAAAAACAAGTTATTACTTATCTCTGGGGCGACAGCTATTTTTTTCAATCTTGGCTTCTTTATGGCCTTGAATGAAGCACTTGTTATTACTGCAGGCTGCCATCTTAATTGCTTTATTAAAAAGCCAACCTGTCCTCCATATTGTGATCCATATAATTTACAAAGTCATTCAGACTTGGCACCGAGCCATTCTTTTGTTTTACTAGACCGTGCTTTTGTAGAAGAACGACTCCATTTTACATTTCACTATTCCATTTGACTATTAGTTCTTTCACTGGGCCTCTTCCACTGGCAGAGTGAGGCCCAACGCAAATTGGAGGAACAGCACCTCATATTTTGCTTGGGAAGCTTCCAACCCAGTGGAATGACTTCTCTGACTTTGAGTAACCTTTGCTTTCCCTCTCTCTGTCCCTCCCCCACCCTAGTTCTCAGAACAGTTTCACTATCCTCCTGATTAAATTTCACTGATTGTAAGTCTTGTTGTCACCTTATCCTATCTGACAATGATCCATTCATCAATTCCTTGTTCATTGTCCCCTTTGATCTCTCGTTTTCACAACTTACTCGTCCATATCTCTGTCTCCCTCCCCTGAGTCTTAGTCTGAAGAACTGGACTGCACGGTGGCAGCGCAGTAGAGTTGGTGCCGTACAGCGTTTGCAGTGCCGGAGACCTGGGTTCGATCCCGACTACAGGTGCTGTCTGTACGGAGTTTGTACGTTCTCCCCGTGACCGCATAGGTTTTCTCCGAGATCTTCAGTTTCCTCCCACACTCCAAAGACATACTGGTATGTAGGTTAATTGGCTTAGTGTATGTGTAAATTGTCCCTAGTGTGTTTTAGGATAGTATTAATGTGTGGGGATTGCTGGTCGGCGCTGACTCGGTGGGCCGAAGGGCCTGGTTCCATGCTGTATCTCTCAAATAAACTAAACTAAACTAGTGTCTTGATCTGAGACGTCACCCATTCATTCTATCCAGAGATGCTGCCTGTCCCGCTGAGTTACTCCAGCATTTTGTGTCTATTTTGGTGTAAACCTGCATCTGCAGTTCTTCCTATACATTACCTGTATTACCAGGGTCTTGGGTGGCTTGCGGCAAATAACAATAAAATCGAAATCCATACAATCGTTCTCAAAGGCCTTATCTTGAAAGAACTGTAAAAACAAAATCAGAAAACTTTTCCTCCATTAACACTGTTAGATTTTCTGACGCACATTTCTGCGGTGTAATGTTTAACTGGTTACTGCAATATTAATGCCGCAGAGATGAAGCCAGGCTGGTTGCCACGGTAACGTGTAGGCCGTCAGAGGCAAGAGACATCAGCACTGACGTTGGTTATTCCAGTAACTTTCTGCAGCTTCACAACAATAACAACTTTCAGTGGCATTTGGTTGAAACATTTTTGTCTGTTTCATTCATAGGATGTAGACGTCAGTGGCAAAGAAAGTGATTAGCTCCTGAATTGTGTCGGAAGAAACTGCAGATGCTGGTTTGCACTTAAAATAGACACAAAATGCTGGAGTAGGACAGGCAGCATCTCTGGAGAACAGGAATCGGTGCCATTTCGGGTCGAGAACCTTCTTCAGACTGAGAGTCGGGGGTGAGAGAGTCCCGATGATAAGGAAATGTAGAATGATTGATGTAGAATGGTGACAACGAGTCACACAACCAGTAACATTAACATGGATAAGACAGGTTTGGAGGGATATGGACCAAATACTGGCAGGTGGGACTAGTGTAGCTGGGACACCTTGACCGGTGTGGGCAAGTTGGGCCAAAGGCTCAACTCCGCGGAGTTCAAATCTGTGGACCCTGGGATCTCTCGCCGAGATCGCCAGAGTCGGAGCTCCAACCAGCGCGACCTGTGGACATCGGGAGCCACAGTCTCCGGGGAGGGAGCGGCCGTTCCAGACAATCCAAGCCGCTGAGGAGTGTTTCTCCTGATGCCGGAGTTCCATCTTCCCAGCAAGAGGGCCTGAAAACATCAGGCTGCCATTGCAGCGATTGGCTGCCGAGGCCTGAAATAGCCCTTGACCTCGGGTGATCACAGAGGAAGAGGACTGAACTTTCTAGTGCCTTTCCCCACAGTGGAAAATTTTGATTCTGCTGTGGGGGGGACGTTCATGTTAAATTCTATAATCTGTTGTGTCATTTTTCTTTTTTTTTCTATGGATGAACGAAAAACTAATTATTTCTTCTATGTAAAGCACTTTGGTTTCAACGCGAGTTAATTTAAACATGTTATATAAATAAAATTTACTTACAAAAAAAAGGGGGGCCTGTTTCCACACTATATCACTCTATGACCCTATGACTCTGGGAGGACAGTGAAACTAGACAGGAAACTAGGGTGGGGGAGAGACATAGTGAGAGAAAGCAAGGGTTACTTGAAATTAGAGGTCAATATTCACACCACTGGGTTGTAAGCTGCCCAAGCAAAATATGAGGTGCTGTTCCTCCAATTTGCATTGAGCCTGACTGACAGTGGAGGAGGCCCACAACAGAAAGGTTAGTATGGGACGGAGAGGGGGAGTTAAAGTGTTTAGCAACCGGGAGATCGCGTAGACCGAGGCAGACTGAGCGGAGGTGTTGAGGAATCGCGTAGGCTTGGATTGATGGATCGAGGAAGACTGCTGCAATGCTAAGAACTATACTTTTGTATTCTTGTATTCAAATTTTATTGTCGTTGCCTCACTTTGAGACAACGAAATGAATTTCCCGTACAGCAGTATCGTTAAAAAAAAAAAAAAAAAAAAAAAAATCACAAGAAAAAACTTTACACTATATCGTTCCCTTTTCCATCTCTTTCGTATGCGTTTGACCTGCTTGTATTTATGTATAGTATATATCAGATCTGATTGTACAGCATGTAATGCAAAGCTTTTCACACTACCTCGGTACATGTGACACTAAACAAACCTAAACCTAAAGGACCTGTCCCACTTGCCGATTTTTTTTTCGGTGACTGCCGGCGTCATATCAGTGTCGCCAAAAGATTTTGAACATTTCAAAGTCCAGTGGTGACAAATAAAATGTTGCGACACTTGAGAAAACGCTGAGCGTCACACCAGATTTTTCGGTGACCTGATACGTCGGTCAATGATGCCGGCAGTCGCCGAAAAAAATCGCCAAGTGGGACAGGCCCTTAAATCAAGTCATTGGTAAAATTGTAAATAATTCCTATTGTGTGTAGGATAGTGTAGGTGGGCCGAAGGGCCTGCTTTATCTCTAAACTAAACTAAAGTACAACAGGTACTTTCTTCCCAATAACCCTTTCTGGCTTAAGCCCTCCCTTCACCACCTCCAGTTTAAATTCCATTTGGAATATTTTGGAGGACCAACAAACCAAGGTAGTGCAAAGGGAAAAATAACAGAATGCAGGATAGAGTGTTGCAGCACAATAGCCATAGAGCATGGAAACGGCCTTTCAGCCCAACTTGCCCATTCTGACGAAGATGCTCCATCTACACCCATATCCCTTTAAGCCTTTCCTATCGTACACTGGCACTATCCTACACAATATGGACAATTTCCAATTTTACCGAAGCCAATAAACATACAAACCCGCATGTCTTTGGAGTGTGGGAGGAAACTGGAGCACCTGGAGAAAACGTAAAAACTCCTTACACACAGCTCCCAAAGTCAGGATCAAACCAGGTCTCGGGCACTGTAATGCAGCAACTCCATGTGAAAAGCTTTTGTCGCATGCTAACCAGACAGTGGAAAGACAGTACATGATTGCAATCGAGACGTCCATAGTGCACAGATCTACTGTCGGAGTAGAGATTTAAAAGAGTAGAACAATTGTAATGCATGATCAGCACACAAAAGTCATCTGGCTTGGGCACCATCTTGGACCACATGGCAATAACCTTAGCAATCCGTAGCCAAAAAATAAAGATTTCACTGTACTTCGGTACAGTAATACAAAAAAACCATTGTACCTTACGTATGACCCTGATCATTCGGGCGACTTTCAAGGCAGTCCATTTCTCTACTGGTGGTTGGGTGGTGGATTCAGGAGTCTGCTCTGGCAGTGGGCTACGTGTAGTGGGCACAGCGATGGTCACTAAGGCTGCTGAGGCCACGAGGATGAGGGTCACCCAGGTATCCATCTTGTCGTTCTCCCAGACGCAATGGACAGGCACAAATCATGCAGCCTTTAGTATTGATTGATGGGTTAATCATTACATATTTTTGTTTTTGAACAGTCCTTGCTTTGCTGATTAGCCCCAGATATCTACGCTCAGAGCAGTGGGTGGCATTTGGGTGGTGGGTGGGGGAGGGTGGTGAAGCTGGAGCAGGTCAGGGGCACCGGTGGAGGCCGATGAGATAGAGGGGACAGCGAGTTATCGTGGAGTGGGAGTGGGGGGAATTGGAGGTGAGGAGAAGGTGCTAGTGATGTGACATTGGAGCGGAGAGTCAATGGGAGAAGGAGTGTAGTTGAGTATTTAGTTTAGTTTTGTTTATTGTCACGTGTACCGAGGTACAGTGAAAAGCTTTTGTTGCGTGCTAACCAGCCTGCAGAACTGCTATCCACGATTACAATCGAGTTATCCACAGTGTACAGATACATGATAAGGGGATAACCTTTAGTGCAATGAGAGGTCAGCGCTGTCCTGTACGGCTGCCAGTCCTGCAGCAGTCAGTTTTTTTTCACTTCTTTTTTAATTATTTTTAGTACGTTAAAGTGGGTAGTTGGAAGGTCTAACCTTTTTATGTGTGGGGGTGATGGGGGGGGGTGGGGCAGGGGAAACTGCTTTTTCAAGTCCCTACCTGGTCGGAGAGGCAGCTTTCCTCCGAGCAGCACCTTCGACCCGTCCTCGCAGCCTACCAGCGGGGCCTGGAGCGGCGTTTCCTGAGGGGACCTGGCCAGAACCTCAGCTTCGGCGGCGGCACAGCGCTGGAGCGCTTTCGCCGAGCGGGCGATGCCTTGCCTGGGTCGCTGCGATGGAACTCCGGTATGCTGGGACCGCCTATAAAAAAAACATCGCGGAGCTGCGGTCTGTGGAGCGGCCGGCTGCGGGCTGCGGCGCTGAACTTTACATCGGGAGCCTGGGATCTCTCGCCAAGATCGCCAGTGTGTGGAGCTCCGTCCAGTGCAGCCTGTTGGCTTGGAAGTGGTGGTCTCCGGTAAGGAGGCGGCCGTTCCTGGCACCCCATGCTGCTGAGGGGGTTCTCCCGGCGAGAACGGCCTGGAACATCGGGCCTCCGTAGCAACGACTGCAGAGGACCCAATAGGCCCGACTATGGGTGGACATGGGGATCGGGACTGGACTTTCTGCCTTCCCCCACAGTAGGAACCATTGTGGGGGGATGATTCTAAGTTTTAATGTTAAACTTCTTCTTTAATGCTATGTTGTATTTTTATTACTGTGCTGCAAGTACATCTGAATTTCCCCTGAATAAGGGGATTAATAAAGTAGGGGGGGGGGGGGGGGGGGGGGGGGGGGGGGGGCGTGGGCGTGGGCGTGATTGGCAGTCACCGAGGTACGTTGTTGAGTAGAGTGACAGCCGCCGGGAAGAAGCTGTTCCTGGACCTGCTGGTCCGGCAACGGAGAGACCTGTAGCGCCTCCCAGATGGTAGGAGGGTAAACAGTCCATGGTTGGGGTGAGAGCAGTCCTTGGCGATGCTGAGCGCCCTCCGCAGACAACGCTTGCTTTGGACAGACTCAATGGAGGGGAGCGTGGAACCGGTGATGCATTGGGCAATTTTCACCACCCTCTGCAGTGCTTTCCGGTCAGAGACAGAGCAGTTGCCATACCATACTGTGACACAGTTGGTAAGGATGCTCTTGATGGTGCAGCGGTAGAAGTTCACCAGAATCTGAGGAGACAGATGGACCTTCTTCAGTCTCCTCAGGAAGAAGAGACGCTGGTGAGCCATCTTGACGCTGGTGAGCCAGAGTTGAGGTATTGTGGGTCCAAGAGAGGTCATCGGAGATGTTGACCCCCAGAAACCTGAAGCTGGAAACACGTTCCACCTCCGTCCCGTTGATGTGGATGGGGGTGTGCGTGCCACCCCTAGACTTCCTGAAGTCTACAATGAGCTCCTTGGTCTTCTTGGAGTTAAGGGCCAGGTTGTTGTCAGCGCACCATGCTGCTAGGAGCTGGACCTCCTCCCTATAGGCCAACTCATCGTTGTTGCTGATGAGGCCAATCACCGTTGTATCATCTGCAATACTTGATGATGGTGTTAGAACCATGTACAGGTGTGCAGTCGTAGTTGAAGAGGGAGTAGAGGATGGGGCTCAGCACACAGCCCTGTGGAACGCCGGTGTTCAGGGTGAGGGTTGAAGACTGTGGTCTGTTGGTTAGAAAGTCTAGTATCCAGTTACAGAGGCAGGGATCGATGCCCAGGTTACCGAGTTTGGTGATCAGTTTAGAGGGTATAATGGTGTTGAATGCTGAGCTGTAATCGATGAACAGCATTCTTAGTAAGTGTCTTTGTTGTTGAGGTGGGAGAGGGCGGTTGAGATGGCATTGAGATGTCATCCTCCGTACTCCTGTTCTTGCGGTAGGCAAACTGATATGGATCCAATGTCGGGGGTAGGCAGCCTTTGAGGTGTGCCAGGACCAGCCTCTCGAAGCACTTGGTGATGATGGGAGTAAGTGCAACTGGGCGGAAGTCGTTGAGGCTTGCCGCAGTGGAGTGTTTTGGCACCGGCACGATGGAGGTGGTTTTAAGGCACGTGGGGACAACTGCTTGGGCAAGTGACAGCTCTCTGGTTGCAGTCGGATGGTGAGGGCCAGTGTTGGAGAGAGGAGGAGCGAGTGACCGTTGAACATGACGGGGGCAGGAGTGACGTGACATAGGAGTGGAGGATCAATGGCAGGAACAGAAGAGGGGGCGAGGGCCAGTGTTGGAGATCAGTGGAAGGGCTAGTGGGAGCAAGTGTTCAAAGACAGACACAAAATGCTGGAGTAACTCAGCAGGCCAGGTAGCATCTCTGGAGAACATGGATAGGTGATGTTTCGGGGTTGGGACCCCTCTTCAGAGTTCAGGGATTTGAGAACAAATGATCATTGAGTGTGAGAGGTGGTAATTGAAGGTGAGCAGAGGACAGGAGTGCCGACATTAGAGCGGAGAGTCAATAAAGACAGACGCAAAATGTTGGAGTAACTCAGCGGCTCAGGCAGCTTCTCTGGAGAGAAGGAATGGGTGACGTTTAGGGTCGAGACACTTCTTCAGACTGAAAGTCAGGGGAAGGGGAAACTAGAGTCAGATCTCATCTCCCTCTATCTCCCCATGGGCGGAAATCCAGGGGGGGGGGAGGGGGGGACACACGCCCCCCTCATGTTTTGAGAGGTAGAGGACAACCTCCCCCATGTTTTGTAATACGGATTTTGACATTCGGTGAAAAAAAAATCTATTAAAAATCTCCGCTTTCCGCAAGACAGTGGGGGTGGGACTGATGATCGAGGGCGCTGATTGGATGAGAGAGACATTGATCAGCAGGTAGTGGGGGGCGGGACATGATTCAGCGCGATGATTGAAGGAGGGAGGTGGCAGACTCAGAGGCAGAAGTAGAGGGGTGGGACTGAGGATAGAGCTCGGTGATTGGTGAAAGGAGACGTCCTGGTGGAGCAAAGATCATGGAGTGGAGCTTGAATCGGCCCGTTCGCGGGGCCTTTCATCGCCCGGCGCCGCTTAAAATTGGTAGCAGGATCTTCCACCGCCCCGCAGTCAAATTGCTGCGTCGAGGTGATCGAGGTGATGGAAGATCCCGGGGCCGGTTTTAAGTTGCGCCGGGCGATGAAAGGCCCCGCGAACGGGCCGATTGAAGCTCCACGATTCAGGCGGACGAAGCTGCTGTTGCTGGAGTTCGGAGTCGGTCACCAATCAGGTCAGCTCCCGATGTTATTGTCCATAGGGCCCACGGCTGAAGCCTCGTGTGTGTGTGTGTGTGTGTGTGCGTGTGTGCGTGTGCGTGTGTGCGCGCGCGCGCGGCCATCCAGAAATTCTGTCCCCCCCCCCATGTTTTGATAGTGATTTGCGCCGCTGTCTCCCACTCCCGCACGGCAGCTGCATTAAACAAGACCGTGCATTTATATAGCATCTTTAAAACAGGAACAAAATATTCGATTGGAGGGTAATCAGACCTATGTGGACTTCCAACCAGAGATATTATAGTCATAGAGCTGTACAGCGTGGAATCAGGCCCTTCGGTCCACCTTGTCCATGCCTGGCATTCTGGGCTAGTCCCATTTGTCTGCATTTATCCCATAACCCTCACCCCGTCTTATCCATTTACCTCTCCAAACGTCTTTTAAAAGTTGCAATTGTATCTGCTTCTATAGCTTCCTTCGGCTGTTCATTCCATAATCCTACTACCCTTGTCCTCCCTACGTGATTGTTAACAGTAGAACGTAGATTGACAGCCAGCCAAACTCGATTCAATAATCAGACGCGAGTCAGGAAGCTAGCATCTCTGCTCTTAACTTTAATGATTTTCCAGTGCTGTCATTCTTAATATTGAAAAACGAGTGAAAAAGCCATTGCTTTCTGAAGCGTAGCAAGCTAGGATTGTGTTGGATTGCTTCTGCTGCTGAACCTGACAGAAAAAAGAATAGACAGGAGACTCCAGGTGCGACAAAGGTTCACCTGTATCTCCTCCAACCTCATCTACTGCATCCGCTGCTCTAGATGTCAGCTGATCTACATCGGGGAGACCAAGCATAGGTTGGGCTATCGTTTCGCCGAACACCTCCACTCAGTCCGCAATAACCAACCTGACCTCCCGGTGGCTCAGCACTTCAACTCCCCCTCCCATTCCCAATCTGACCTCTCTGTCCTGGGTCTCCTCCATTGCCAGAGTGAGCAACACCGGAAATTGGATGAACAGCACCTCATATTCTGCCTGGGCAGTTTGCATCCTGATGGCATTAACGTTGAATTCTCCCAATTTTGCTAGCCCTTGCTGTCTCCTCCCCTTCCTTAACCCTCGAGCTGTCTCCTCCCAACCCCCCGCCCTCGGGCTCCTCCTCCTCCCTTTTTCCTTCCTTCTCCCCCCCACCCCCCATCAGTCGGAAGAAGGGTTTCGGCCCGAAACGTCGCCTATTTCCTTCGCTCCATAGTTGCTGCTGCACTCGCTGAGTTTCTCCAGCAATTTTGTGTACCATAGACAGGAGACTACTTCCTGTCTCCTACTTCCTGTGTGCAACTGATCTTTAAACAATAAAAGTCCAAGAGATGGAGCTATTGCGCATAAGCTCCAGCAGAGGACAGAATACTCCCCACCTGACATCGATAGATGCCACTACTAACATCTTTTAAAGTAACCTCAGGATCCTTGTCTCTCAAGAAGGAGAAGAATGACCTCAGAGACAGGTCTCATGTAGCTCTTAGAAGTGCTGTGAGAAGCTGCCCTGACCTCTATCTTCCGCACTTTGCCATCACTGCTTGGGAAAACAGAGGTAACTAATCCCATAGGCCATTTGTTACGGGACAGCTGGATGTCTTTCAAAAGCACAATGTCTCCAGTTTGCAGATCTCTGCGTGTCTCATTCCATTTACGTCTGCTCTGCAGAGTTGGCAAGTACTTCCGTCTCCAGCGAATCCAGAACTCATTGGCCAAGGTTTGTACCTGTCTCCATTGGCTCTTGAAGAGGTCTTCCCCTTTGAAATGACTTGGAGGAGCGGGTACGTCAGACTTCTGGGTAAGTAGCATTGCAGGAGTTAGGAGGAATGGTGAGTCTGGATCAGAAGAGATTGGCACTAATGGTCTGGCATTGTTTGAGTAATGGGACTTGTGACATGGACAGATTTCGACATCTAGCTCTGGATCAATCAACTGAAAGGACTCTCGCACTTCAAGAGGACATTCTGGCGGCTTGTGTAGAAATGCAGGTCCAGTAAACCATGAAGTGTTGGCAAGCTGTGATGCAGACACTGACCTTGTTGCAAAATCAACTGGATTTTGATCTGTTGGCACATAGTGCCACTGTTCCGGGCGTGTAGTCTGTCGAATGGGTCTGACCCTGTTGTGTACATAGACAAAGAAACGTCTGCTGTCATTGAAGATGTACCCCAGGACTACCTTGCTATCACAGTAGAACTTGACTGCGTCAGGTTTGAGGTCAATCTCATCCAGTATCAGGTCCGCCATCTCCACCGCCAGTACCGCTCCACAGAGTTCAAGCCTAGGTGTCGTAGGTTCCAGTTGAGGAGTCAACTTAGCTTTCCCTAGGACAAATCCTACATGGCATTGCCCTTCTTCGGAGATTACTCTAAGGTAGGCTACTGCACCGATGGCTGTGTTGAAAGCATCAGAAAAGAGGCTCAACTCTGTGTGTCTCTGAGTAAAGACGTTCCCCCTCATGTTATGCCTAAACTTCTGTCCCTTAATTCTCAAGTCATGTCCTCTTGTTTGAATCTTCCCTACTCTCAGTGGGAAAAGCTTATCCACGTCAACTCTGTCTATCCCTCTCATCATTTTAAAGACCTCTATCAAGTCCCCCCTTAACCTTCTGCGCTCCAAAGAATAAAGACCTAACTTGTTCAACCTTTCTCTATAACTTAGTTGCTGAAACCCAGGCAACATTCTAGTAAATCTACTCTGTACTCTCTCTATTTTGTTGACATCCTTCCTATAATTAGGCGACCAAAATTATACACCATACTCCAGAATTGGCCTCACCAATGCCTTGTACAATTTTAACATTACATCCCAACTTCTATACTCAATGCTCTGATTTATAAAGGCCAGCACACCAAAAGCTTTCTTTACCACCCTATCTACATGAGATTCCACCTTCAGGGAACTGTGTACAGTTATACCTAGATCCCTCTGTTCAACTGCATTTCTCAATTCCCTACCATTTACCATGCACGTCCTATTTTGATTTGTCCTGCCAAGATGTAGCACCTCACACTTATCAGCATTAAACTCCATCTGCCATCTTTCGGCCCACTCTTCCAAATGACCTAAATCTCTCTGTAGACTTTGAAAATCTACTTCATTATCCACAATCCTCCTAGTGGTTCCTTTGCCTTGAAGATAGACAGAAAAACCTGGAGTAACTTTGGAGACCCTCGACCCAAGACGTAACCCATTCCTTCTCACCAGAGATGCTGCCTGTCCCGCTGAGTTACTCCAGCTTTTTGTGTCTATCTTCAGTTTAAACCTGTATCTGATGTTCCTATCTACACATTCTTTTACCTTGAGTTCCCTTATCAAATCTGGTTCATTACACACCACTAAATCCAGAATTGCCTTTTCCCTGGTAGGTTCCACCACAATCTGCTCTAAGAAATCATCTCAGAGGCAATATCTAGTGGGAGAGTCTAGGACTAGAGATTATAGCCTCAGATTTAAAGGATGTTCCTTTAGGAAGAAAACGAAGAGGAATTTCTTCAGTCAGAGGGTGGTGAATCTGCGGAATTCTTTGCCACTATGGAGGCCATCTTTAGGAATTTTTAAAGTGGAGATTAACAGATTCTTGATTAGTTAGGGTGTCAGGGGTAATGGGGAAAAGACAAGAGAATGGGATTGAGAGGGAAAGATAGATTAGCCTCCATAGAATAGTGGAGTAGACGTGATATGCCAAATGAGCCAGTTCTGCTGCTGATGAACATATGAACAGTTTAGAGATATAGCGTGGAACTGTCGTATCGGCCCACCAAGTGTACAGCAACCAGCGATCATCAATACATTAGTTCTATCCAACACACTAGGAACAATTTACAGAAGGCATTTAACCAAAATGTCTTTGAAGTTTGGGAGGAAACCAGAGCACCAGGAGAAAACCCACGCGGTCACGTGGAGAATGTACAAAATCCATATCGATTGCACCCGTAGTCAGCATTGGACCCGGGTCTCTGACGCTGTAAGGCAGCAACTCTACCACTGGGCCACCCTTTAATTTAAAGTGTTAACTTATTACTTTGCCTCACTATTGCCATTATGGAGGCAGGGTGAACCAAATGATTGTTCTGTGGAGAGCAGGAGAGATCGTCTCTCAATCATTCCAGATTATTTTCATCTCCTGCTTTGTAGCCCTCCTCCAGATCAGTCTTGTGTTGTTCACAAGACTTTACCACCCCAGGGCTAAGCTACTCCTTCAAGCCACTCACACTCCCCTTGTCTCCTTATTACAGAACATCCCTGTTGCTCTCTGCACTTAGAACATTAATTTGTCACTACCTTTTCTTTGTTGAAAGGCTATTCACCTTTAGACTTTAGAGATACAGCACGGAAACAGACCCTTCAGCTCACCGCGTCCACGCTAATCAACGATCACCCCATTTAATAGCAGTACCCTACACACCAGGGACAATTTATTATTTTACCCAAGCCAATTAACCTATAAACCTGCACGTCTTTGGAGTGTGGAAGGAAACCGGAGTACCTGGAGAAAACCCACATGGTCACAAGGAGAACGTACAATCACTGTACCAACAGCACCCGTGGCCAGGATCGAACCCAGATCTCTGGCACAGTAAGGCAAACATAGAAACATAGAAATTAGGTGCAGGAGTAGGCCATTCGGCCCTTCGAGCCTGCACCGCCATTCAATATGATCATGGCTGATCATCCAACTCAGTATCCCATACCTGCCTTCTCTCCATACCCCCTGATCCCCTTAGCCACAAGGGCCACATCTAACTCCCTCTTAAATATAGCCAATGAAGTGGCCTCAACTACCCTCTGTGGCAGAGAGTTCCAGAGACTCACCACTCTCTGCGTGAAAAAAGTTCTTCTCATCTCGGTTTTAAAGGATTTCCCCTTTATCCTTAAGCTGTGACCCCTTGTCCTGGACTTCCCTAACATCGGGAACAATCTTCCTGCATCTAGCCTGTCCAACCCCTTAAGAATTTTGTAAGTTTCTATAAGATCCCCTCTCAATCTTCTAAATTCTAGAGAGTACAAACCAAGTCTATCCAGTCTTTCTTCATAAGACAGTCCTGACATCCCAGGAATCAGTCTGGTGAACCGTCTCTGCACTCCCTCTATGGCAATAATGTCCTTCCTCAGATTTGGAGACCAAAACTGTACGCAATACTCCAGGTGTGGTCTCACCAAGACCCTGTACAACTGCAGTAGAACCTCTCTGCTCCTATACTCAAATCCTTTTGCAATGAAAGCTAACATACCATTCGCTTTCTTTACTGCCTGCTGCACCTGCATGCCTACCTTCAATGACTGGTGTACCATGACACCCAGGTCTCGCTGCATCTCCCCCTTTCCCAATCGGCCACCATTTAGATAATAGTCTGCTTTTCTGTTTTTGCCACCAAAATGGATAACCTCACATTTATCCACATTATACTGCATCTGCCAAACATTTGCCCACTCACCCAGCCTATCCAAGTCACCTTGCAGTCTCCTAGCATCCTCCTCACAGCTAACACTGCCCCCCAGCTTAGTGTCATCCGCAAACTTGGAGATATTGCCTTCAATTCCCTCATCCAGATCATTAATATATATTGTAAATAGCTGGGGTCCCAGTACTGAGCCTTGGGGTACCCCACTAGTCACTGCCTGCCATTGTGAAAAGGACCCGTTTACTCCTACTCTTTGCTTCCTGTTTGCCAGCCAGTTCTCTATCCACATCAATACTGAACCCCCAATGCCTTGTGCTTTAAGTTTGTATACTAATCTCTTATGTGGGACCTTGTCGAAAGCCTTCTGGAAGTCCAATACACCACATCCACTGGTTCTCCCCTATCCACGCTACTAGTTACATCCTCGAAAAATTCTATAAGATTCGTCAGACATGATTTACCTTTCGTAAATCCATGCTGACTTTGTCCAATGATTTCACCACTTTCCAAATCTGCTGCTATCCCATCTTTAATAACTGACTCTAGCAGTTTCCCCACTACCGATGTTAGACTAACTGGTCTGTAATTCCCCATTTTCTCTCTCCCTCCCTTCTTAAAAAGTGGGGTTACGTTTGCTACCCGCCAATCTTCAGGAACTACTCCAGAATCTAAAGAGTTTTGAAAGATTATTACTAATGCATCCACTATTTCTGGAGCTACTTCCTTAAGTACTCTGGGATGCAGCCTATCTGGCCCTGGGGATTTATCGGCCTTTAATCCATTCAATTTACCCAACACCACTTCCCGGCTAACCTGGATTTCACTCAATTCCTCCAACTCCTTTGACCCGCGGTCCCCTGCTATTTCCGGCAAATTATTTATGTCTTCCTTAGTGAAGACGGAACCAAAGTAGTTATTCAATTGGTCCGCCATATCCTTGTTCCCCATGATCAACTCCCCTGTTTCTGACTGCAAGGGACCTACATTTGTTTTAACTAATCTCTTTCTTTTCACATATCTATAAAAACTTTTGCAGTCAGTTTTTATGTTCCCTGCCAGTTTTCTTTCATAATCTATTTTTCCTTTCCTAATTAAGCCCTTTGTCCTCCTCTGCTGGTCTTTGAATTTCTCCCAGTCCTCCGGTATGCTGCTTTTTCTGGCTAATTTGTACTCATCATCCTTCGCTTTGATACTATCCCTGATTTCCCTTGTTATCCATGGATGTACTACCTTCCCTGATTTATTCTTTTGCCAAACTGGGATGAACAATTTTTGTAGTTCATCCATGCAGTCTTTAAATGTCTTCCATTGCATATCCACCGTCAACCCTTTTAGAATTAATTGCCAGTCAATCTTGGCCAATTCACGTCTCATACCCTCAAAGTTACCTTTCTTTAAGTTCAGAACCATTGTTTCTGAATTAACAATGTCACTCTCCATCCTAATGAAGAACTCAACCATATTATGGTCACTCTTGCCCAAGGGGGCACGTACAACAAGATTGCTAACTAACCCTTCCTCATTACTCAATACCCAGTCTAAAATAGCCTGCTCTCTCGTTGGTTCCTCTACATGTTGATTTAGATAACTATCCCGCATACATTCCAAGAAATCCTCTTCCTCAGCACCCCTGCCAATTTGATTCACCCAATCTATATGTAGATTGAAGTCACCCATTATAACCGTTTTGCCTTTGTCGCACGCATTTCTAATTTCCTGTTTGATACCATCTCCAACTTCACTACTACTGTTAGGTGGCCTGTACACAACACCCACCAGCGTTTTCTGCCCCTTAGTGTTGTGCAGCTCTACCCATACCGATTCCACATCCTCCAAACTAATGTCCTTCCTTTCCATTGCATTAATCCCCTCTCTAATCAGTAACGCTACCCCACCTCCTTTTCCTTTCTGTCTATCCCTCCTGAATATTGAATATCCCTGGATGTTCAGCTCCCAGCCTTGGTCACCCTGGAGCCATGTCTCCGTGATCCCAACTATATCATAGTCATTAATAGCTATCTGCACATTCAACTCATCCACCTTATGGTTGCAACAACTCTACCGCTGCGCTACTCTGCCGCCCAGATGTATTTGTTAATAGAAACAAGGAACTGCACACACAAGGTTATGAAGTGCTGGAGTAACTCAGCGGGTCAAGCAGCATCTTGTGGTGAACATGGATAGGTAACATCTCTGGTCCGATCTGAAACGTCACCTAGTCAAGTCAAGTCAAGTTTATTCGTCACATACACATACGGGATGTGCAGTGAAATGAAAAATGGCAATGCTCGCGGACTTTGTGCAAAAAGACAAACAAACAACCAAACAAATTACAAACACAATCATAAACACACACATATTCTTTTACATATTAAATATTGGAAGAAAAAACATTCAGTAAAGTTAGTTCCTGGTGAGATAGGAGTTTACAGTCCGAATGGCCTCTGGGAAGAAACTCCTTCTCAACCTCTCCGTTCTCACAGCATGGCAACGGAGGCGTTTGCCTGTCCGTAGCAGCTGGAATAGTCCGTTGCAGGGGTGAAGGGGTCTCCCATGATTTTATTGGCTCTGGAGTTGCACCTCCTGTTGTATAGTTCCTGCAGGGGGGCGAGTGAAGTTCCCATAGTGCGTTCGGCCGAACGCACTACTCTCTGCAGAGCCTTCTGGGCAGAGCAATTCCCAAACCAGATGGTAATATTTCTGGACAAGATGCTTTCCACAGCCGCTGCGTAGAAGCACTGGAGGATCCTCAGAGACACACTGAATTTGCTCAATTGCCTGAGGTGGTAAAGGCGCTGCCTTGTCTTACTCACGAGTGCTGCAGCGTGTGATGTCCATGTCATATCCTCAGAGATGTGGACTCCCAGATATTTAATACAGTTCACCCTATCCACAGTAACCCCATTTATCCTCAATGGAGTGTACGTCCTCGGATGATGTGCCCTCCTAAAGTCCATGATCAGCTCCTTCATTTTTTTGATGTTCAAGAGAAGGCTGTTATCCTGGCACCAGAGTGCTAGATCACCCACCTCCTCCCGGTAGGCCTTCTCATCGTTGTCTGAGATCAGGCCCACCACCACAGTGTCATCAGCAAACTTAATTATTTAGTTGGAGCTGAACCTAGCCACACAGTCATGTGTGTACAGGGAGTACAATAGGGGGCTGAGGACGCAACCCTGGGGCGATCCTGTGCTCAGGGTGAGGGACTTTGATGTATTCCCTCCCATCTTGACTACCTGGGGCCTGGCGGTGAGAAAGTCCAGTACCCAGGCACACAGGGAGGTGTCAGTTATTCCTGTTCTCTGGAGATGCTGCCTGATCCGCTGAGTTACTCCAGCACTCTGTGTCTACCAACAGAAACATTAGCTCTGCTTCTCTCTTCATAGTTTCGACTGGACTGCTGAGTATTTCCACCTTGATGTTTTATGTCGCTTGGAATCCTGAGGGATACAGAATTAAATTAACATGAATTATGGCTTTGATAACCTCATATTCATTTTCATGTTTAATCACATCTATTCAATTACACTGAGCAAGATGCTGCTAATTGCATTACCCTAAATGAGAGAATAGAGTGTAGTAAATTCACAATGTTGTGGTCCGCAATGTCCAGCAAAATGAGATGAACTAATTTACCCAGTGAGTTAGACATTTCCTTCTGGGACTGGTAAATGTCAATATATCGTGAAACATATAATACTGGAAAAGACTCATGCTGGCTTGATAATAGAACACCACAGTCTACCTCTTCCACGACCAATGTACTTTGGTAATCTTCTAATTGTGTTTTGTACATTAGTTTACTTTAGAGGTATAGCGACGTAACAGGCCTTTCAGCCCACATCGACCAATGATCACACCAACACTAGTTCTATGTTATCCCAGTTTCACATCCTGCACACTAGGGGAAATTTACAGAAGCCAATTAACCCACAAACTTAGTGTCTATCTTGCATTTGATAAATTGGTTCTTGATTTGGTTTCGATATACAGCGTGGAAACAGAGCCTTTGACCCACCAAGTCTGGGCCGACCAACAATCGGTCGGTACCCTGGTTCTATCCTACACTCGGGACAATTTACAGAAACCAATTAACCTACAAACCCGAACATTTTTGCAATGTGGGAGGAAACCGGAGCACTCAGAGGTAACGGATGCGTTCACAGGTCGAACATGCAAACTCCGTACGGACAGCACCTGAGGTCAGGATCGAACCGTGGTCTCGGGCGCCTGTAAGGCAGCAACACTACTGCTGTGCCACCATGTGCCAACCTATATCTTGTGTTTTTGCAGGGTCTGTCGATCTGAAATTGGACGTGAAGTTTATTCATCATTTGTTTTGTCTGAGTCCATCCTGTCGCAGACTTAAGGGCCTGTCCCACCAGCATGCGATTGTATGCGTCTAGCGCGACCAAACATGGTGGCTTGAGGCGTACGGCCTCGCGGGGCCGGTCCCACTTCGATCGCCGGAGGCGTATGGAGTTGTGCGGGGCTGGACCTGACATCGCACGGGGATCCAAAAATCTTGCACTGTCCGAATATCCCGCGCGACAACAGCCTGTCGGCCCGCAGCCACATTGAGGCCGTACGCAATGTCTCGACGGGCGTATGCAATGTCTCGACGGGCGTATGCAGCGTCTCAACGTCGTACGCAGCGTCTTGACGGCGTACGCCTAGTGCCTGCCGTTGCGTGATGACATCACCGCCCGCCGTGCCGTTGCGTGATGACATCACCGCACGGCGCCGTGCAACGTTCAAATTCAGTCGACCCGCCTCCTGCCCAGCTGATTGGTGAGTATGATGTCGGGACCAGCCCCGTACAACTCCATACGCCTCCGCGGTTCGAATTGGGACCGGCCCCGCGCGGCAGTACGCCTCAAGCCACCGTGTATGGTCGCGGTAGACGCATGCAATCGCATGCTGGTGGGACAGGCCCTTTACCTCTTTATCTGACACCCTTTTGTCTCCTTTATCACAGGCCTTTGTCCACCCATCCACCAATTAAAGCTCCCTGTATCCATCACTTGCCGGGCTGTGCCCCAACCCCAACTCTTCTCCAGCATTCTAACCCCTAATACAATCAGTCTAACAAACATGGCACCTCATGGATGTGAAATCAGTGGACGATTTCTGTACATTTTGCTAATGGGGGATGTGCTTAGTTATGGTGTTTAAGAGGGAACTGCAGATGCTGGAGAATCGAAGGTTACACAAAAAAGCTGGAGAAACTCAGCGGGTGCAGCAGCATCTATGGAGCGAAGGAAATAGGCAACGTTTTGGGCCGAAACCCTTCTTCAGACTGATCGGGGGCGGGGGTGGGCGGGGACAAGAAAGGGAAAAGGAGGAGGAGCCCGAAGGCTGGGGGATGGGAGGAGACAGCAGGGGGGCTGAGGAAGGGGAGGAGACAGCAAGGACTAACAAAATTGGGAGAATTCGATGTTCATGCCCCCGGGGTGCAGACTCCCCAAACGGAATATGAGGTGCTGTTCCTCCAATTTCCGGTGCTGCTCGCTGTGGCCATGGAGGAGACCCAGGACAGAGAGGTCGGAGACGGAGTGGGAGGGGGAGTTGAAGTGCTGAGCCACCGGGAGGTCAGCTTGGTTATTGCGGACCGAGCGGAGGTGTTCGGCGAAACGTTCGCCCAACCTCCGCTTGGTCTCACCGATATAGATCTGCTGACATCTAGAGCAGCGGACGCAATAGATGAGGTTGGAAGAGATGCAGGTAAACCTCTGTCGGGAGAGATGCAGGTAAACCTCTGTCGGGAGAGATGCAGGTAAACCTCTGTCGGAAGAGATGCAGGTAAACCTCTAGATGCAACACTTGTCCCTTTACCTCCCCCCTCGACTCCGTTCAAGGACCCAAGCAATCGTTCCAGGTGCGAGAGAGGTTTACCTGCATCTCTTCCAACCTCATCTATTGCGTCCGCTGCTCTAGATGTCAGCAGATCTATATCGGTGAGACCAAGCAGAGGTTGGGCGATCGTTTCGCCGAACACCTCCGCTCGGTCCGCAATAACCAAGCTGACCTCCCGGTGGCTCAGCACTTCAACTCCCCCTCCCACTCCGTCTCCGACCTCTCTGTCCTGGGTCTCCTCCATGGCCACAGCGAGCAGCACCGGAAATTGGAGGAACAGCACCTCATATTCCGTTTGGGGAGTCTGCATCCCGGGGGCATGAACATCGAATTCTCCCAATTTTGTTAGTCCTTGCTGTCTCCTCCCCTTCCTCAGCCCCCCTGCTGTCTCCTCCCATCCCCCAGCCTTCGGGCTCCTCCTCCTTTTCCCTTTCTTGTCCCCGCCCACCCCCGCCCCCGATCAGTCTGAAGAAGGGTTTCGGCCCGAAACGTTGCCTATTTCCTTTGCTCCATAGATGCTGCTGCACCCGCTGAGTTTCTCCAGCTTTTTTGTGTAACCCTGCTTAGTTATGGTAATGCTTTACTGAACTGTTTGTAAGATAGGAATGTTACTGTGTGCGTTTGCACTTCACACATCAGTGGCATTAAAACGCACTATTGTGCCATTGTCCTCCAAGATGAATGTGCCTTACCTTAGTTTAGGTAAGACACAAAATGCTGGAGTAACTCAGCGGGTCAGGCAGCATATGTGGAGAAAATGAATAGGTGACGTTTCGGGTCGGAATCCTTCCCGAAATGGCACTACAGGTGCACAACCTTTTATCCGAAAGCCTTGGGACCAGACACTTGTCGGATTTCGGACATTTTCGGATTTCCGAATGGAAGATTTTTAGCGTAGATTAGGTAGGTAGCGCGGGCGGCTTGAAAAGTCTGGAGCGACTGCCTCCTCCCCGGAGACCAGGGAATCATTGTAAATCATTGCATAAATGTTAGTCAGTTAGTTTGGAGGGATTTTATGTGGTGGTGGTGGGGTGGGTAGGTGAAGGGGGAAACTTTAATTCTTAGTCCCCTACCTGGTCGGCGACTCCCAACATCGCGGAGCTGGGGGCTCCGTCCGGCCGCGGGCGGCGCCGGTTGTAGCTCCGACCCCGGCAACTCTACCCCTGGCTGCGAGGCGCTCCAAATCCAGCGCCGCCCGCGGCCCCAGCTCCGCGAATGTTGGGAGAAGACGGCCTCCGAGCCCTGGAGCTTACCGCACAGCGACCCGGTAAGGCATTGCCCGCTCCCTGCTGGTATCCCAGCGCTGCGACGCCGCCGACTCCCAACATTTGCGGAGCTGGGGTGGGGGGCGTCCGGCCGCGGGCGGCGGTGGATCTGGAGCGCCTCGCAGCCAGGGGTAAAGTTGCCGGGGTCGGATCTACAACCGGCGCCGCCCGCAGCCCCAGCTGGGAGTTGGCGGCCACAGCGCTGCGGAGCTTACTGCACGGCGACCCGGTAAGGCATTGACCGCTCCCCGTCTCTCCGACCAGGTAGGGGACTAAGAATTAAAGTTTACCCCTTCAACCCCCCCTTCACATAAAAGCCCTCCAAACTAACTGACTAACATTTAAGCAATGATTTACAGATGTTTAAGTGTCTCCCCGGTCTCCAGGGAGGAGGCAGCCGCTACAGTAGTACAGACCTGGGTTGACCGTGGGTCGTTTCGGGTCAAGTTTGGCGCCAAACGCGAGCTTTGGTGTGCCGATGACATCCTGGAAAAAATGGCCGGTTTTCGGAGGTTTTCGGTTTCCGGAACACCGGATAAAAGGTTGTGCACCTGTATTCCTTTTCTCCAGAGATTCTGCCTGACCTGCTGAGTTACTCCTGCACTTTGTGTCTATCTTCAGTATAAACAAGCATCTGGATTTCTTCCCACTTGCCTTAGTTTTGTACAGTTTATTGTCACATGTACCGAGGTACAGTGAAAAGCTTTTATGTTGCATGCTGACCAGTCAGCAGAAAGACTATACATGATTACAATCGAGCCGTCCACAGTGTAGATACATGATAAAGAGAATAACATTTAGTGCAAGATAGAGTCTAGTAACATCCAATTAGAGATAGATTAGAGAATTAGACTGCTCTCTGGTGGTTGACTGCTCACCCTGATAACAGCTGGGGGAAAAACTGTCCCTGAATCTGGTGCTGTGTGTTTTCACACTTTTGTACCTCTTGCCTGATGGGAGAGGGGGCTAGAGGGAGTGACCAGGTCCTTGATTATGCTGCTGGCCTTGCTGAGGCAGCATGAAATGTAGATGGGGTCAATGGAAGGGAGGTTGGTTTGTGTGATGGTCTGTGCTGCGCCCACAACTCTCTGCAATATCTTGCGGTCTTGGATGGAGCTGTTCCCAAACCATGCTGCAGGTACAGGATAAAGGGAATAACATATAGTGCAAGGTAAAGTCCAACAAAGATAGGCACAAAATGAGGGAGTAACTCAGCGGGACAGGCAGCATCTCTGGAGAGAAGGAATGGGTGACGTTTCAGGTCGAGTCCCTTCTTCAGACTGGTTAGGGATAAGGGAAACGAGAGAGATATATACGGTGATGTGGAGAGATTAAAAAAACAATGAATGAAAGTTATGCAAAAAATGAATGATGATAAAGGAAACAGGCCATTGTAAGCTGTTTGTAGGGTGATAATGAGAAGCGAGTGCAACTTGGGTGGGGGAGGGATAGAGAGAGAGGGAATGCCGGGGCTACCTGAAGTGAGAGAAATCAAAATTCATACCACTGGGCTGTAAGCTGCCCAAGCGAAATATGAGATGCTGTTCCTCCAATTTGCGTTTATCCTCACTCTGACAATGGAGGAGATCTAGGACAGAATGGTCTGTGTGGGAATTGGAAGGGGAATTAAAGTGTCCAGCAACCGGGAGATCAGGTTGGTTCAGGCGGGCTGAGCGAAGGTGTTCCGCGAAACGATCGCCCAGTGTGCGTTTGGTCTCGCCGATGTATAAGAGTCCACATCTTGAACAATGAACAACGGATACAGTGGATGAGGTTGGAGGAGGTGCAAGTGAACCTCTGCCTAGCCTGAAAGGATTGTCAGGATCCCTGGACAGAGTTGAGGGAGGAGGTATAGGGACAGGTGTTGCATCTTCTGCAGTTTCAGGGGAAGGTACCTGGGGAGGTTGGGTGGGAAGGGGTGAGTTTACCAGGGAGTTGCGGAGAGAACGGTTTCTGCGGAAGGCGGAAAGGGGTGGAGATGGGAAAATGTGGCTCGTGGTGAGATCCCATTGGAGGCGGTGGAAATCATACAAACAAGAAGAAGAGCCAAGACACAACACAATTTACACAAACATCCATCAAAGTGAATCTCCTCCTCACTGTGATGGAAGGCAAAGTCTTATCTCTCCCCTGCACTCCTCGTTGTCCTCCCGATGTCAGAGTCAAAGCCCCCGGCGGGCGATGGTAAATAAGTCCCGTGGCAATTATAAAGCCACGCCGGGCGATGCAAGGCAACGCTCTGGATCTTGGTGTTGGAGCCCCCGGCGTGCGCTAACAAGTCCCGCGGCCATTTAAAGCCGTGCTGGGCGATGTAAGGCCCCGCTCCAGGCCTACCTCAACCCCGCTACTCGGGCGGGAGAAGTCGCCGTTGCGGAAGCCCCGTAAAGCGGTCTCCCACCAGGGACCCGCGGGCTCCCGGTGTCACCATCCAACGGGCCGGCGGTTGGAGCCTCCGAATCTCCGGGGTCGGGCCGCAGCAGAGCGCCACCACAGATCCTCCCGCTGCGAACTCGACCAGCTCCACGATGGTGAGCAGTCCACAGTCTCCGCGACTGGAGCCCCAGGTCGTTCCGGTTGGATGCCGCTCCACGGTGCTTGGCCCCAACGACAACGGAGACCCGACAGAGAAAAGGTCGGGTTCTCCGTGCAGGGGAAAGATTTTAAAAAGTTTCCCCTCCCACCCCCCGCCCCACCCACACACATACCCAGTTTAAAAAAAAATAAAAACTACATTCAAAACGAGACAAAAAATTAAAAAAACGACAGATGGACTGCAGAGGCCGCTGCGACGTGAGTCAGGCCGCCCACCACTGTTGCTAGATGGTGCTAGAGATAGTGGTCTGGTGCTTGTCTGTGGTGTCATGCTCCAAGGATAAGTAGGAGGAGGTGTCCGAGAGTTGGCGCCTGGCCTCAGCCTTGTAGAGATCAGCGCGCCAGATTACCACAGCACCTCCCTTGTCGGCGGTCTGGGTTGTTGCGGAGTGAGTGGAGGGCTGTACGTTCGGGGGGGGGGGAGAGGTTAGAGTGAGACAGGGGAGTGGAGAAGTTGAGGCGGTTGATGTCCCGCCGGCAGTTTAAAATAAAAAGGTCTGAAGCTGGAAGATGGCCATGAGGGGAATCTAAGAGAGGGGGATCCATGAGGGGGGGTCCATGAGGGGGGACCATGAGAGGGGGGTCCATGAGGGGGGGTCCATGAGGGGGGGTCCATGAGGGGGGGTCCATGAGGGGGTGTCCATGAGGGGGGATCCATGAGGGGGGGGTCCATGAGGGGGGGGTCCATGAGGAGGGGTCCATGAGGGGGGATCCATGAGGGGGGTCCATGGGGGGGGTCCATGAGGGGGGATCCATGAGGGGGGTCCATGGGGGGGGGTTGTGAGTGAGTGAGTGTGTGGGTGTGGGTGTGGGTGTGTGCGGGTGTGTGTGGGTGTGTGCAGGTGTGTGGGTGTGGGTGTGTGTGCAGGTGTATGTGTGGGGGGGGTGGGTGTGTGGGGGCGTGTATTGGTGTGGCTGTGTGTGGGGGTGGGGGTGTGAGTGTGGGTGTTTATGTGTGGGTGTGCGTGGGTGTGGGTGTGGGTGTGTGTGCGTGCGGGTGTGTGCGTGCGTGTGTAGATAGATATGTGTGGGTGTGTGTGTGTGGGTGTATGTGTGTGGGTGTGTATGTAGGTGTGTGAGTGGATGTGTAGGTGTGTTTGTGTAGGTGTGTGTGTGTGTGGGTGTGTGGGTCAGTGTGTGTGTGGATCATTGTGTGTGTGCGTGTGTGTGCGTGTGCGTGTGCGTGTGTGGGTTGGGGGTCAGTGTGTGGGTGTGTGTGTGTGGGGGGTGCAAGAGGCGGGGTTCAGTGTGTGTGGGGGGTGCAAGATGCGGGGGTCAGTGTGTGTGTGTGTGTGTGTGTGTGTGTGTGTGTGTGTGTGTGTGTGTGTGTGGGTCAGTGTGTGTGTGGATCATTGTGTGTGTGCGGGGGTCTGTGTGTGCGGGGGTGCAAGAGGCGGGGTTCAGTGTGTGTGGGGGGGTGTGCAAGAGGCGGGGGTCAGTGTGTGTGTGTGTGTGTGTGTGTGTGTGTGTGTGTGTGTGGATGTGTGTGGGTGTGGGTGTGTGGGTCAGTGTGTGTGTGGATCATTGTGTGTGTGCGGGGGTCTGTGTGTGGGGGGGTGCAAGAGGCGGGGGTCTCTTCAACGAAATGCAACTAATGCATTTTGTTGTCTCTGTACTGTACACTGACAATGACAATTAAAATTGAAATTGAAATTAAAATTGAATCTGAATCAGTGTGTGTGTGCGTGTGTGGGGGGTGCAAGAGGCGGGGGTCAGTGTGTGTGTGTCAGTGTGTGTGTGTGTGGGGTGTGTGTGTGTGGGGGGGTGTGTGGGGGTGTGTGTGTGGGTGTGTGTGGGGTGTGTGTGTGTGTGGGGTGTGTGTGTGTGTGGGATGTGTGTGTGTGTGGGTGTGTGTGTGTGGGGTGTGTGTGTGTGGGGGGGTGTGGGGTG
>JAWMAR010000018.1:1051195-1109007 GCA_036785375.1 Leucoraja ocellata | reverse complement strand
CCGGGCAATCTCAGGGAGAACGTGCAAAGTCCACACACAGATCCGAGGTCAGGATTGAACCCAGGTCTCTGGCACTGAGGCTGCAGGTCTACCAGTTGTGCCACTGTGCCACCCCGCCACTCCCCAGCTGCCTCAACCACATCCCAATTACTATTAGAGATGTGAAATTCCATTACTTTTCTAACCCTGTTGCTCTGACATATTTAGACATTACTGTAGACTTTAAAGATACCGTGTGGAAAAATGCCCTTCGGCCCACCGAGTCAATGCCGACCAGCGATCACCCCGTACATTAGCACTATCCTACACACTGAGGACAATTTTACAATTTTACCGAAGCCAACTCATCTACAAACCTGTACATCTTTGGGGTGTGGGGGGAAACCCGGAGCACCCGGAGAAAACCCACGCGGTCACAGGGACAATGTACAAACTCTGTACAGACAGCATCCGCAGTCAGGATCGAACCCCGCTCTCTACCGCTGTGCCACTGTGCTGCCCTGTGTCTCTGCGATGTATACAGAATCGAGGAGGCTAGCGTTTAAGTAATTCTCTACCCCCCCCCCCCCCCCCCCCCCCACTCCTGCATAAACATCCGTGTTCCCCAGGGACGCTGCCCGACTGGCAAAGAATTTCACTGTGCGTTCGCACAGGTGATAATAAAAACACAATTGAACGATTAGTGGAAGAAGATACTATTGCAACGTTTAATATTGAGACAGGTACATGGACATGCATAAGGTTAGAGGGATATGGGGCAAATGGGCTGATGTGGGTAACTTGCCCACACAATAGGTTGGTGTGAACAAGTTGGCTGAAGGGGCTGTTTCCACTCCCTGACCATCACTCTCCCTCATTAGCCTGGAGGCCCTGCTTTTCAGCCTTTTACCCAACTCCCTATGCTTACATTGCAGTACCTCATTTAAAGGTGGTGTACTTCTAGCTTAAAACAGTTCTGTGCTGGAGGGAACTGCAGATGCTGGTTTACACCGAAGATAATAATAATAATAATAATAATAATAATAATAATAATAATAATAATAATAATAATAATAATAATAATAATAATAATACATTTTATTTATGGGCGCCTTTCAAGAGTCTCAAGGACACCTTACAAAAATTTAGCAGGTAGAGGAAAAACATGTAAGCGGAATGAAATAAATAGTAGAGACATGACTAGTACACAAAGTAAAGACAGAATTCAATTCAAAACACAATATGAGGCAATTCAAGCATAGATGAAAAGGGAGGGGGACGCGGGGCTAAGGATAGGCAGAGGTGAAGAGATGGGTCTTGAGGCGGGACTGGAAGATGGTGAGGGACACGGAATTGCGGATCAGTTGGGGGAGGGAGTTCCAGAGCCTGGGAGCTGCCCTGGAGAAGGCTCTGTCCCCAAAACTGCGGAGGTTGGACTTGTGGATGGAGAGGAGACCGGCTGTGGTCTGAGGGAGCGTGAGGGTTGGTAGGGGGAGAGGAGGTCAGTGAGATATGGGGGGGCCAGATGGTGGAGGGCTTTGTAGGTGAGGATCAGAATTTTGTAGGTGATCCGGTGGGAGATGGGAAGCCAGTGAAGTTGTTTGAGGACTGGAGTGATGTGATGCCAGGATTTGGTGTGGGTGATGAGTCGGGCGGCTGCGTTCTGGACCAGTTGGAGTCGGTTGATGTAGGTGGAGCTGATGCCAAGGAGAAGTGAGTTGCAGTAGTCCAGTCGGGAAGAGATGAAGGCATGGATGAGTCTTTCAGCAGCGGGCGGTGTGAGAGAGGGTCTGAGTTTGGCAATGTTGCGGAGATGAAAGAAGGAGGTTTTAACGACATGGCGGATGTGAGGCTCAAGGGAGAGGGTGGAATCAAAGATCACGCCAAGGTTGCGGGCCTGGGGAGATGGGGAGACAGTGGTGCCGTCGATGGTGAGAGTGGGGTTATTGATTTTGCTGAGTGTGGATTTGGAGCCTATGAGGAGGAATTCTGTCTTATCGCTGTTGAGTTTGAGGAAGTTATGTTGCATCCAGGTTTTTATAGCTGACAAACAGGGGGGGGGGGGGGGGGTTGTGGGGGGATTTGGTGCCAAGGTAGATCTGGGTGTCATCGGCGTAACAGTGGAAGTCCAGGTTGAAGTGGCGGAGTATCTGACCAAGGGGGAGGATGTAGATGATGAAGAGGAGGGGGCCGAGTACGGAGCCTTGGGGAACGCCTTGAGTGATTGTGGCTGTAGCAGAGGTGTGGTTGTGGAGAGAGATGAAGTGGGATCTGTTGGAAAGGTAGGAACGGAGCCAGCTGAGTGCAGAGCTAGATAGATACAAAGATCTGGAGTAACTCAGCGGGACAGGCAGCATTTCTGGAAAAAATAAATAGTTGACATTTTGGGTCAAGACCCTTCTTCAGGCTGAGAGTCGAGGGAGGGGGAAACATTTCCGTTTCCCTGACTCTCAGTCGTCCCGAAATGTCACCTACTCCTTCAAAAATAGTTCTGTTTATTTATGAACATGAACATAGTTCGAACGATAGGAATTGCTTTACATTTTTGTATCTCGCCACTGAGTCACAACCTTCCCTTTGTGCCTGTCTCTCCGCCCCTCAGTAGCATTTCATTGCAGTTTAGTCTGTGGACAATAAGCTCGTTAGTTTTTACCATGTCATAAGTGAGATAATACAAAGTAAACATGGTGAACTTTGGTCTTTCCCTTGTTTGCCAATTCCCTGGTTTCAACGTGCCAACAATCACAGAAAAGCAAATGATAGTATTAGCTTCAACTGCTCACGTGTTTGCCCCGTTCCTTTGGGATAAACTGCTGTTAAAGGGGCTGTTGGAACAACCAGATCTGACATCAAAAGACTATCAATGGGAATTTGTGTCTGAAAAATCCTTTGTACCGTGTTTACATTGCCAATGTTAAGCCGTCTATTTAACGTCATAAGTGATCGGAGCAGAATTAGGCCATTCGGCCCATCAAGTCGACTCTGCCATTCAATCATGGCTGATCTATCTATCTCTCTCTCCTAAACCCATCCTTCCGCCTTCCGGGTTCGATCCTGACTACGGGCGCTGTCTGCGTGGAGATTGTACGCTCTCCCATGTGACCGCGTGGGTTTTCTCCGGGTGCTCCGGATCCCTCTCACATTCGAAAGACGTGCATGTTTGTAGGTTAATTGGACACTTGTAGGTAAATTATCCCTAATATGTAGGATAGAACTAGTGTATGGGTGATCATTGGTCGGCGTGGTCTCAGTGACCCAAAGGAACTCGTTCCACAGTGTATCTCTATACTAATGCTGAGGCCATTCAGTCCATTGTCCCTGTGTTAGCTCACATATCCAAAATGTCACCTATCTACGTTGAAACAAAACTAAAGATGCTATTTTATTTACAATAAAAGGACACAAAGTGCTGGAGCAACTGAGCAGGACAGGCAGCTTCTCTGGGGAACATGGATAAGTGACATTTCGGGTCAGGATCCGTCTTCAAGTCCTGCGTTACCTATCCATGTTCTCGTAAATTCATAAGTTTGCAAGTCATAGGAGCGGAATTAGGCCATTCGGCCCATCGAGTCTGCTCTGCCATTGAATCATGGCTGATCTATTTTTCCCTCTCAACCCCATTCTCCTGCCTTCTCCCCATAACCCTTGACACCCGTATTAATCAAGAATCTCTCAATCTCTGGTTTAAAAATACCCGATGACTTGGCCTCCACCGCCATCTGTGGCAATGAATTCCACAGATTTACCACCCTCTGAAAAAATAAATTCCTCCTCATCTCCTTTCTAAACTTAGAAACATAGAAAAGTAGGTGCAGGTATAGACTATTCAGCCCTTCTAGCCAGCACCGCCATTCAATATGACCATGGCTGATCATTAAAATCAGTACCCCGTTCCTGCTTTTTCCCCCCATATCCCTTGATTCTTTAGCCCCAAGGGGCAAATCTAACTCTCTCTTGAAAACATCCAGTGAATTGGCCTCCACTGCCTTCTGTGGCAGAGAATTCCACAGATTCACAACTCTCTAACTGAAAAAGTTTTTCCTCATCTCAATCCTAAATGGCCTACCCCTTATTATTAACCTGTGACCCCTGGTCCTGGACTCCCTCAACATGGGAACATTTTTCTAGCATCAAGCTTGTCCAATCCTTTAAGAATTTTAAATATTTCTATAAGATCCCCTATCATCCTTTGAAATGTAAGTGAGTGCAAGCCCAGTTGACCCATTCTTTTATCATATGTCAGTCCCGCCATCCTGGGAATTAATCTGGTGAACCTACGCTGCACTCCCTCAATAGCAATCATGTCCTTCCTCAAATTAGGACACTAAAACTGTGCACAATACTCCAGGTGTGGTCTCACCAGGGTCCTGTACAACTGCAGTAAGACCTCCTTGCTCCTCAACTCAAATCGTCTCGCAATGAAGGCCAACATGCCATTAGCTTTCTTCACTGCCTGCTGTGGCTGCATGCTTACTTTCAGTGACTGATGTATAAGGACACCCAGGTCTTGTTGCACCCTCCCTTTTCCTAATCTGACATAATTCAGGTAATAATCTGCCTTCCTGTTCGTGCCACCAAAATGGATAACCTCACATTTATCCACATTATACTGCATATGCCATGCATCTGCCCACTCACCCAACCTGTCCAAGTCATCCTTCATCCTCATAGCATCCTCTTCACAGCTCACACTGCCACCCAGCTTTTTGCCATTCGCAAACTTGGAGATGTTACATTTAATTCCCTTGTCTAAATCGTTAATACATATTTTAAATAACTGGGGTCCAAGCACCGAGCCTTGCGGCACCCCACTAGTCACTGCCTGTCATTCTGAAAAGGACCCGTTAATTCCTACTCTTTGCTTCCTGTCTGCCAACCAGTTCTCTATCCATGTCAATACCCTACCCCCAATACCATGTGCTCTAATTTTGCACTCTAATCTCTTGTGTGGGATCTTGTCAAAGGCTTTTTGAAAGTCCAGACACACCACATCCACTGGCTCTCCCTTATCCATTCTACTTGTTTCATCCTCAAAAAATTCCAGAAGATTAGTCAAGCATGATTTTCTCTTCATAAACCCATGCTGACTTTGACCGATCCTGTCACTGCTTTCCAAATGCGCTGCTATTACATCTTTAATAATTGACTCAAGCATCTTCCCCACTACCGATGTAAGGAAAACTGGTCTATAGTCCCCTGTTTTCTCTCTCCCTCCTTTCTTAAAAAGTGGAGTTACATTAGCTACCCTCCAATCCACAGGAACTGATCCAGAGTCTATAGAACATTGGAAAATGATCACCAATGCATCCACAATTTCTAGGGCCACCTCCTTGAGCACTCTGGGATGCAGACCATCAGGCCCTGGGGATTTATCTGCTTTTAGTCCCAACAGTTTACCAAACACCATTTTTTGACTAATGTGGATTCCCTTCATTTCCTCCCTCCCATTAGATCCACGGTCCCCTAGTATTTCTGGGAGATTGTTTGTGTCTTCCTTAGTGAAGACAGAACCAAAGTACTTGTTTAACTGGTCTGCCATTTCCTTGTTTCTCATTATAAATTCTGATTGTATGGGACCTACATTTTACATCTAAAGATATGTCATTTATTTCTAAGGCCATGGCCTCTGGTCCTAGACTCCTCCACTAGTGGAAACGTCCTCTCCACATCCACACTATCCAGGCCTTTTGCTATTTGGTAATTATCAATGAGATCCGCCTTCGTTCTTCTAAACACCAGTGTCATCAAACCAGTCATCATCAGGATCATTTTTGTAATCCTCCTCTGGACCAACTCTAACGCCAGCACATCCCCCCTCCTCTGAAGAAGTCTGAAGTAGGATTCCGACCTGAAATCACCCATCCTTTTTCTCCAGAGATGCTGCCTGACCCGTTGAGTTACTCCAGCACTTGTGCCTATCTTCAGTATAAACCAGCACCTGCAGTTACTTTCTACATATCCCTCCTCAGATATGGGGCCTAAACTGCTCACAAAACTCCAAATGCGGTCTGATAAGCTCCTTATAAATCCTCAGCATTATATGTGTAGGAAGGAACTGAGGATGGTGGTTTAAACGGATAATAGAGACAAATAGCTGGAGTAACTCAGTGGGTCAGGCAACATTTCTGGAGAAAGGGAACAGGTGACATTTCGGGTTGAGACCCTTCTTCAGACTGAGAGTGCGGGGAAAAGGAAACAGGAGATTTTGACAGTGATGTTGTGAGATATAGAACAAAAATACGAAAGATATGCAACAAATGAACAAAGGAAACAGGCCATTGTTATCTGTGTGCTACATGAGAACAGGGAGAGACAATGCTACTGAACAAGATGACATTGAAACTGGTACGACTTGGGTGGGAGATCAATGGAGATGAGGATGTGATTTACGAGGATGTCGCCAGGACTAGAGGGTGTGAGCTATAGGGAGAGGTTGAGTAGGCTGGGTCTCTATTCCTTGGAGCGCAGGAGGATGAGGGCTGATCTTATCGAGGTGTACAAAATCATGAGAGGAGTAGATCAGGTAGATGCAGATAATCTCTTGCCCAGAGTAGGGGAATCGAGGACCAGAGGACATGGTTTCAAGGTGAAGGGGAAAAGATTTAATAGGAATCCGAGGGGTAACGTTTTCATACAAAGAGTGGTGGTGTATGCAACAAGCTGCCAGGAGGTAGTTGAGGCTGGGACTAGAGTTGCCAACTGTCCCATATTAGCCGGGACATCCCATATGTTGGGCTAAATTGGTTTGTCCCATACGGGACCGCTCTTGTCCCGTATTTGACTGCTACTACTCAGGTCGAGGGGGCTGTCGGGTTGGAGCGCCACGTCCAACCCCGCCTCACCTGTCCTGACGTTGTGCAGCCCATGGAGTGGAGCAGCAGCAGTTCCACATCCGTGGCCCCGTCGATCTGCAGCCCGGCCAGCTGTCCGAACTTCGGACCTTCGCTTACCGCCGACACCACCAGCCCTTCTCATGGCAGAGTTAGATGGGGTGCCAGACTTTTCGCGCGATGTCGCATGGGCCAAACCTCCTCAGCTGGCCCGCCGGCTGGGCTTTGTGTGCAGTCCAGCACCCGGGCCAACTCATCATTCACCCAGCCACGGCCCAGTCAGTCAACGAATTGCCATCGGGAACTTGTTCCTTATTTTTACCTTTTGTCCTTTATTTGGGAGTGAAAAAATTGGCAACCCCTGCTAGAACTATCCCAACGTTTAAGAAACAGTTAGACAGGTAGATGGATAAGACGGGTTTTGAGGGATGTGGACCAAGCGCAGGTAGGCGGAACTAGTGTAACTGGGACTTGTTGGCTGGTGTGGGCAAGTTGGGCCGAACGGCCTGTTTCCACACTGTAACACTATGTCTATGACAAGGAGGAAATGCAAGGGTTACATGAAGTTAGAGAAATCAATACTACATCCTTATCCAGAGATGCTGCCAGACCCTCTGAGTTACTCCAACACTATTGTTTTTTTTAATGTATACAAGCATCTTTAGTTACTTGTGTCTTGTGTCTACTCTCTAATTAAAAAAAATACTACCGAATTCCAGAGCTGCGGAATCTGACAAGTGAAGGTGGAACTACTGATGCTGCAGCGATTAGAGTGAATGATACCCAATAGTCTGAAGTTGGATGGGTCAGTGACTTATGTGTACTGTTGATATGGCAACTGGGATACATGACTGAACATACTTCTCTCCTTGCAGGTCTGGTACTTCATTACAATACAAACAATCTACACTGTGGGCTACAGTCTCTCGCTCATTGTGCTCTCCATTGCTGTGGTCATTTTGCTGATCTTCAGGTAGGTACAGCCAACATAGAACAGAGTGGCACAACAGTAGAGTGGCTGTCTTACTGCACCAGAGTCCTCAGTTCAATCCTGGCCTGGGAGTCTCTACAGAGTTTGTACATTCTCCATGTGACCATGTGGATTTTCTCCAGAAGCCCCATTTTCCTCCCAAAATCCAAAGATGTGGAGGTTTGTAGGTTAATTAGCCCTCTGTAAATTGTCCCTAGTGTGTAGGATAGTGGTGGTGTATGGAGTGATTGCTGGTGCGTGTGGACTCGGTGGGCCATAAGGCCTGTTTCCAGGCTGTATCTCTCAAACTAAAACTAAGCCAGTAGTCTTTAGAAATACAGCACGGAAACAGGTTGTTCTGCCCTCCAGCGATTACCCCTTACACTAAAACTATTCTACACACTAGGGACAATTTTACAACTCACCAAAACCAATTAACAAACCTGTACATCTTTGAGATGTGGTTGGAAACCGGAGCACCTGGAGAAAATCAACACGGTCCCAAGGAGAACGTACAAACTCCGTACAGACGGCACCCATAGTCAGGATCGAACCGGGTCTCTGGCGCTGTAAGGCAGCAACTTTACCACTGCGCCACCGTGTCACCACAATATAGCACAAGAATGAGCACTTTGGCCCACAATGTCTGTGCCGAACATGATGCCAAGTTAAATAGATCGGGTAAATGCACAATCTTTTAACCAAGGGTAGGGGGATCAAGAACCTGGGGGCATAGGTTTATAATGAGAGGGGAAAGATTTCATAGGAACCTGGGTCTCGGGTGATGTGAGGCAGCAGCTCTACCCGTTGTACCATCAGAATATCCCAAATGTTGTAGCTCGAAGATCCATTGTCAGAAGCAACGAGAAATGATTCTGAGGAAAGGCTTGACCTGAATCATTGCTTCTTTCTCCACAGATGCTACCTGATCTGCTGAGTATTTCCAGCATTGACTACATTTAGTTAAGCCTCTTTTGAGGATGAGTTAAGCTGCAATCACTTAATAACAAAAGGAATGGAAGCCGAGAGAACATTTTGTACAAGCAGGACAATGTCTTTGTGATCTCCCCTGCCCAGAATCCATTCCTAGATAGAGTGGATGTAGATAGGATGTTTCCAGGGAGAGTCTAAGACCAGAGGGCACAGCCTCAGAATAAAAGGATGTACCTTTAGAAGGAACATGAGGAGACATTTATTTAGTCAGAGTGTGATGAATCTATGAATTTTACTTCGGAGTCACGTGAGTGACTACGTGAAGAACCCGCCAGGACGCATGCGTGACATATCGCTTCACGCATTGCGAAACGACAGGCGGGGTGGAGCGTTCCCCCGCAGCGGTAAATTTGAAACCGCGACCGACAGGTAAGTGAATTACGGGGGGAAACTGGACAAAAATAGAGTCCACAAGGGCTGCGTCTAAAGCTGGCTAGGGAAACCGCAGAGTTGCGGGCAGCCAGCAGCAGTTGAAGGCTCCAGCATCACGATGAATGGGATCAGCTGTGCCGGACTTAGCACCCACGCCAGCCAGATCAACACCACAGCCGGGCGGGAAGGCTACACAAATCAGAGCCGTTGACTCTGACAAGTTGAAACGGCAAGCGGGGGGAGCATTCCCCTGCAGCGGCAAGTTTTTAAAATCAAGATCGACAGGTAAGGGAATTACTGCGGTCGTGTTTTGTTTCCCGTGTCTGTTTCTTACAGGGGGAAAATATGGACAAGAGTCCACAAGGGCTGCACTGGCTGGGGAAACCGCGGAGTTGCGGGCAGCCAGCAGCAGCTAAAGGCACCAGCATCACCGTGAATGGGATCAGCTGTGCCCGACTTGGCACCCGCACTGGCCAGATCAACACCACGGCCGGGCGGGAAGACTACACAGACAGAGCCGTTGACTCTGACAAGGCAAAACAGGAGTATTCCCCTGCAGTGGCAAGTTTTTTATAACCAAGACTGACAGGTAAGGGAATTACTGCGGTCATGCTTTGTTTCCCGTGCTGGTTTTCACAGGGGGAAACTATGGACAGGAGTCCACAAGGGCTGCACTGGCTGGGAAGAACTACGGAGTTGCGGACAGCCAGCAGTGGCTGACGGCACCAGATCACCGTTAGTGGGATCAGCTGTGCCCGACTTGGCTGACAAGTCAAACTGCAAAGAAATGCCGCAGGGACCAGCGTTACTGGGGCCAAATGGAGCGGCTTATGGAGCACATGCTCCACTGTGACAGAGTCTGGGAGATGGAGTCTAGTCACAATGGGTATATAATACACCCATGGCAGCGCCTTATCAGGGCTGCACAGTGCATCTCCCTCGACAGAGGGGAGTACTGGGAGCCAATTCTGGGCTGGCTCTGAAGAGGGGGTTTTGCTGAAGGAAGAAATCAGTGTGCAGGGGGTGCAAGAACAAGGGAACCTCCTGGAAAAGGAGTCCAAGTTTGTACATCTAAAAACAACTACATGAACATGGCTGTAATAGACACTACTGCCAAATATTTGGCACCGGAAAATGGGTATCCCTCAAAAAAATTCCCACGATGAACAGTTACATCTGAAAACACATTGGAACAGGAGCCAGAAGGCAGGATGTTTAGCTAAGACGCTGTGGCATTATTCTGCAATACGGAGTACGAGATTAATAGTCTCAGGAGAACGCCATCCGCCCAGCTTTAAACCCTAAGTTTGCAGAGCTGTGCAGACCTGGAGGGATTAAACCACCAATATTACTACTTGGGGGCAACCTGTCAAAACAGGTAAAAGAGCTCAATAAGGAGGCCAATACCCTGGGGCTCATAAAGGTGGCAACAGGCAGGATCTCCTACACACGACAACAGCACCTCCACGCACCCACCAGCAGGAAGACACACTGAAGCTGGTGAAAGCTCAAAGGCCGGGCTACAGGACAGAGGTCTTTTAGGCCTGGCCCAGACCGGCCTTCGTGGAAGACGTGCAACCCCAAATCCAAAAACCGACGCCACAACCTCTACGGCGACTGCAAGGAAGAAAACAAACTTGCCACTGGTCACCATGGAGGTAGGGGGGTCTGGTCTCTTCCAAAAAACAGCAGGTATAAATAACACAAATTGGTGTGTAGATTACATTTTCTTGGGAGGCATGGAGTGCAATAACTACTAACACTTATTTTCTACCTAGTGTTCAGGGATATACAATTGAATTTATGCACAACATTTTCCGGTTCAGCATGTACCGAACTGAACGTTCGTGCCTTCACGATAAGAAAAACTGGAAGCGCATGCTGAACTGGAGAGACTAGATGCTAGGGAATCATGGGGAAATCCCAACACGACTCTTTGGAATTCGTGTCAATATCTTTACGAAAAACAAAAAGATGTGGTTACCAATCATTCAGGTCTGACAAACCTGAATACATTGTGCAGTAAAATCATTCGAAATTGGAAACCTTTGTTACTGCCAAACAATTGATTTCATAGGATACTTTATGGATTGCATCCATTAAAAGATGCTTACTATACGGTGCCTATGCGGAAGGATTATAGACGTTATTAATTCTAAGCTAACACCTTCCACCACTAAGGACTACTTGGGGTTCACCTTTGACTTAGTCTACATGTGGGTAACTTATCAAAGGAAGATACAGACTTAACTGAGGCCAACAACCTCATTGACATCAGTAAACCACCTATTCGACTGGTAGCAAGGGTAATTGGCAATACTGTGGCCTTTCCGGCCACACTGTTTGACCTTTGTATTACCAATAATTACAAGGACAAAGGTATAAGCACTTAAAATCAATACTGGTCATGTGTAGAGACCAATGAGGCTACCAATCTAAGCACTCACGGAATTACAATGATAGGGGAAATATTGGGCATTGTTCAAACCCTATCATTGTCAGCAACCATTCAGTGGTGCTACAAACTGATGCCAGTGTTCATGGTTGGCGTGTTACTAACCCCATCTCTAGTTGCGGATATAGATGAGATGCACAAGAAGCATCATTGCTTCAGATACATGTCATAAACTACTTGGAAATGTTGGGTGCGTTCTATGGACTAAAATCATACTGTTCAGAAATGCATCACCTGCATGTTAGACTACAGATTGATAACACCACCATGGTGACATATACTAACCACATGGGTGGAATCAAATCAGTATCATGTGATAATCCGGCTAACACAATTTGGCAATGGTGTATTCAGAAAAACATTTGAATATCAGCTAGCTACCTACCAGGTAACCTCAAAATTAGTGGCAGACACCAGGTCATGCAAATTCATGACAAACATCGAATGGATATTGGACTTCAAAGTGTTTGCTGATATTGTAGCATGATATGAAACACCAGAGATTGATCTATTGCATCTCGGATCAATCACCAGTTGCCTATCTGTGTTTCTTGGGAATCAGACTGGGGCATCAGCGATGGATGCCTTCGTTGGTTCACCCCGTAACGGGCGGGAAACTCATCCCTACCATAATAGGACAAATGTGTTCGTCAGCAGAATCTTAAGTAACCATTTCCGGACCTGGGACTAACGAACCGAACAATGAACATATACAGCGACTCACAGGCAGTCCACGAAGAAACTATATCGGGTCCACATCAGGAAGTGGGAAATATTGGTCTAGGAACAACATCAGTACTGTACGACGAACATAACTCTGTTCTGAAATTCCTGGCTAGCCTCCACTATGATGAGGGGCTCAGTTTAGTGCCACAAACTGCGCCAGTAGTGCCTTTTCAGTATTCTGGGGCAAGGATCAGAGCGTCATGACTAAACTCATGAGGAGAATTTTTAATATTATCCCCAAGGACTAGTATTCCCTTATATGGTATATGTATAGTCCAACATTACTGAGGAATTGGTCGCCAGCTACAGCTCTGTCCCTGCATAGACTTGCACATGACATGGTCATGCTTATGGTTTTGGTCTCAGCACACAGAATTCAGTCTTTACATAAATCAAGGCTGGATAGTAACACCTATTCTACGAGTAAAATAACTTTTTACATCCACGAATGAGTTTAACAGAACAGACTGGGATCGTCAGGCCTCATATAGAGTTTGGTGCATACCCAATAGATGATTGCCTATGCATTATGAGACATTTGTTCTTATACATGGAGAACTCTAAACAGCACAGAGGCAATGAGATGTGACATTGCAGAATCAAAATTAGATCTGTATCATGATTACCCCATAAGACAGGGGCTATAATTGTTGTTAATAGTTCATCATGGAATTTCAATGTCGGATTCATGTTTGAATACGTTAACACTATTTCCTCCCTTAGTCAATTAAGGCAGTTGTGAGGTATGGACTCGTTTCCACGGCATGAAATCACAGAGCTTTGAAATCTTCACGTAGTCACTCACGTGACTCCGAAGTAAAATCGTAAGATTAAACGAGAACTTACCAGTTCGAAGTTTGATCGTTATTTTATGAGGAGTAACGTTGAGGGATTACGTGCCCTCCGCTCCCACCCTCGATCATAAAGTTCAACTGGTATCCTTTTTTCTCTAATCTTACTATGTTCCGGTCATTACTGTTATCTGTGATTTCAAACCGCTGCTTTGAAGAATGACACGCATGCGTCCTGGCAGCTTCTTCACGTAATCCCTCAACGTTACTCCTCATAAAATAACGATCAAACTTCGAACTGGTAAGTTCTCTTTTAATCTTACTATTCATTGCCACAGACGGCTGTGTAGGTAAAATTAATGGGTATTTTCAAAGGAGAGATTGTAAGATTCTTGATTAGTAAAGGGCCTGTCCCACTTGGGCGTCATTTGCGCATCACGCAGATGGCGCGCAAAGATTTTGTACATCCCAAAGTTCCGGGGCGCCATGCGCGACCGCGTGCCACTGCCTACGTCACCACGCACCATGCGCTCGTAATGCGCATCATGCGCGCATCACGCGCAATTACGCGCAAATGACGCCCAAGTGGGACAGGCCCTTAAGGGTGTCAAAGGTTATGTTGCCTCGCCAGCTGTGTCTACAGAGGTACAGTGAAAAGCTTTTGTTGTGTGCTATCCAGTCACCGGAAAGACAATACATGTTTACAATCGAGCCATTCACAGTGCACAGATATATGTTCAAGGGAATAACGTTTTGCACAAGATAAAGCCAGTAAAGTCCGATGAAAGATCGTCTGCGGGTCTCCAATGAGGTAGATAGCTCAGGTCTGCTCCCTATTTGTGGTAGGATGGTGCAGTTGACTGATCAGACATGATTGACTGGAGGAGCAGACTCTATGGGCCGAATATCCTAATTCTGCTCTTGTGACATGAATATAAATCAGTTAGAGTCATAATAATAATAATAATAATAATAATAATAAATATTATTTATGGGCGCCTTTCAAGAGTCTCAAGGACACCTTACACAAATTTAGCAGGTAGAGGTAAAACATGTAAGGGGAATGAAATAAGTAGTAGAGACATGACTAGGACACAAAGTAAAGACAGAATTCAATTCAAAACACAATATGAGGCAATTAATGCACAGATGAAAAGGGAGGGGGACGTGGGGCTAAGGATAGGCAGAGGTGAAGAGATGGGTCTTGAGGCGGGACTGGAAGATGATGAGGGACACGGAATTGCGGATCAGTTGGGGGAGGGAGTTCCAGAGCCTGGGAGCTGCCCTGGAGAAGGCTCTGTCCCCAAAACTGCGGAGGTTGGACTTGGTCATAGAGTCGTATAACATGGAAACAGGTCCTTCAGCACAACCTTCCAATGCTGACCACAAAGTCCCATTCACACTAGTCCCACCTTCCTTTGTTTGCCCATATTCCTCTGAACATTTACTATCCATGTACCTGTCCAAATGTTAAGAAGGTTTCCCATTCACCTTTTCCAGGAACCTACACTGCAATCGGAATTACATCCACATCCAGCTGTTCATCTCTTTCATCCTCCGGAGTTTGTCCGTGATGATCAAGGATGCCGTACTCTTTGGCAACGCCAACACTGACCACTGTGACCTCTCCACGGTAACACGCCGTTGCTCCCGTTGGCCGCTTTACCCAGGCAGCGTGACATGTAGATGGAGTCAATAGTGGGGGTAGGGGGTTGCATTGCACGACATAGAGTTTAATTTTGCTTGTGTAGACACAGAATGCTGGAGTAACTCAGCGGGACAGGCAACATCTCTGGAGAGAAGGAATGGGTGACGTTTTAGGTTGTTATTGTGATGTCATAGACTCAGAGAGAGTCATAGAGTCAAACAGCGTGGAAACAGGCCATTCGGCCCAACTTGCCCATGCATGTGGCCCAAAATGTGCCACCTATACTAGCCGCACCTGGCTGCATTAGCCCCATATCCCTCTAAACCCATCCTAACCATCTACCTATCGAAATGTTTCTCAAACGTTGCGATGGTACCTGCCTCAACTTCCTCCTCTGGCAACTCATACTGAGGTAGAGTGAAAAGCTTTCTTGATGCATGCTATCCAGTCAGCAGAAAGACTATAGGTGATTACAATCAAGCCATCCACAGTGTACAGATACAGGATAAAGATGATGTTTTGTGTAAGATAAAGCCCAGTAAAGTCCAATTAAAGATAGTCTGAGGATCTACAATGAGGTAGATAGTAGCTCAGGACCGTTTTCTAGTTGGTATAATGAAGATTCAGTTGCCTGATAACAGCTGGGAGAAAACTGTCCCTGAATCTGGAGGTTGTTCACTGTAGTTTATTGTCCCATAAACCGAGGTACAGCTTTTAAAGCTTTTTTTTGTCATGTTTTCGGACTTCTGTACCACTGGCCTGATGGGAGAGGGGAGAAGAGGGAGTGTCAGTGTGCTGGCAGTGCTGGCTCGAAGGGCCGAATTGCCTCCTCCTGCACCTATTTTCTATGTTTCTATGACCAGGGTGAGACTGGTCCTTGACTAGGCAGCGTGAAGTGTAGATGGAGTCAATGGAAGGGAGGTTGGTTTGTGTGATGGTCTGGGCTGCGTCCACAACTCTCTGGAACGTACTGGGTCACATTCACTACTCCCCAGTGGTGCTCTGCAACAATAAACCTGTAAATGCCAGCTGCATCATGCAGAATAATTCAAACACACCAGCCCAATCATTAATTGATTTCTGCTTATCTACACTAAGCTTCAAGCCTAACATCCAGAAGCTGTTTTAGTTTCTAATCTCCAGATTCAGGGACAGCTGTGATCAGGCAACTGAACCGTCCTCTCACCAACTGGAGAGCGGTCCTGAGCTACCATCTAGCTCATTGGAGACCCTCGTACTATCTTTAATCGGACTTTACTGGACTTTATCTTGCATTAAAAGTTATTCCCTTCATCCGGTATCTTTACACTGTGGACAGCTTGATTGTAATTGTGTATAGTCTTTCCGCTGACTGGAGAGCACGCAACAAAAAGCTTTTCACTGTAGCTTGCTACACGGAATATAAACTAAACCAAACTAAACTAAACCCTGATCCTGCCTAATTTGCTTGGTTTTAAAGTAGAAACGCAGAAAGATTAGTCGATACAAGGAAGTACAAATACTGGAATTAGGCAAACTAATAATACAGTCCGAGCAAGCCTAATCCTTCCCTCTAGCTCAGGCACTCGAGTCTTGGGAACATCCTCGTAGAAATTCCTTGCACCCTTTCCAGCTTAATGACATCCTTCCTATAGCAGGGTGAACAAAACTGAACACAATACTCACCGACATCTTGTACAGCTGTAACACAATGTCCCAATTTCCGCAGTCAATAAAAGACACAAAGTTAGCAGGAGAGGTGGCATCTCTGGAGGACATTTGGCATACAAAATCATGAGAAGAATAGTTTGGGTAGATGCACAGTGTCTTTTGCCGAGAGTAGGGGAATCGATGACCAGAGGACATAGGTTCAAGGTGAAGGGGAAAAGATTTAGTAGGAATCCGAGGGGCAACTTTTTCACACAGAGGATGGTGGGTGTATGGAACAAGCTGCCAAAGGAGGTAGTTGAGGCTGGGACTATCCCAATGTATAAGAAACAGTTGGTCAGGTACATGGATAGGGCGTTCCACACCAGGGCATCGGAAATGTCCTCGTTCTTCAGGGAACGGGGATTCCCCTCCACCACCATAGATGAGGCTCGCACCAGGGTCTCATCCATACCCCGCAACACTGCTCTCTCTCCCCATCCCCGCACTCGCAACAAGGGCAGAGTCCCCCTAGTCCTCACCTTTCACCCCACCAGCCGGCAAATACAACACATAATCCTCCGCCATTTCCGCCACCTCCAACGTGACCCCACCACATCTTCCCATCTCCCCCCATGTCTGCCTTCCGCAAAGACCACTCCCTCCGCAACTCCCTTGTCAATTCTTCCCTTCCCTCCCGTACCACCGCCTCCCCGGGCACTTTCCGTTGCAACCGCGAGAAATGCAACACCTGTCCTTTCACCTCCCCCCTCGACACCATTCAAGGACCCAAGCAGTCGTTCCAGGTGCGACAAAGGTTCACCTGCATCTCCTCCAACCTCATCTACTGCATCCGCTGCTCTAGATGTCAGCTGATTTACATCGGGGAGACTAAACAGAGGTTGGGCGATCGTTTCGCCGAACACCTCCGCTCAGTCCGCAATAACCTACCTGAACTCCCGGTGGCTCAGCACTTCAACTCCCCCTCCCTTTCCCTATCCGACCTCTCTGTCCTGGGTCTCCTCCATTGCCAGAGTGAGCAACACTGGAATTTGGAGGAACAGCACCTCATATTCCGCCTGGGTTGCTTGCATCCGGATGGCATGAACGTCGAATTCTCCCAATTTTGCTAGCCCTTGCTGTCCCCTCCCCTTCCTTGACCCTTGAGCTGTCTCCTCCCACCCCCCCGCCCTCGGGCTCCTCCTCCTCCCTTGTTCCTTCCTTCCCCCCCCCCCACCCCTCATCAGTCTGAAGAAGGGTTTTGGCCGAAACGTCGCCTATTTCCATCGCTCCATAGATGCTGCTGCACCCGCTGAGTTTCTCCAGCATTTTTGTGTACCATGGATAGGACAGGTTTGGAAGGATATGGACCAAGCGCTGCCAAGTGGGACTAGGGTAGCTGGGACATTGTTGGCCGGTGTGGGCAAGTTGGACCGAAGGGCCTGTTTCCACACTGTATGACTCTATGACATGGACTGGAGAGGTTTGGAGGGATATGGGTAATTGTGGGCAGGTGGGACTAGAGTAGTTGGGGCATCTATGAGTCAATGATAAAAGGGGGTTGGAGAGAGAGGAGGTGAGCTGCCTGGAACAAAGAGGGACTTGTCAGAGTGGGGGCTTGCTGCCACATATGGCAGCAGGCAGTAGATATGACTATTCAATGAGCCTTGGTAACTTTGTCTGCGCCAAAATGTGCAGGCACTTGTGTACTGCCTTGGTGAGGTGTGTTGTATGGTTTTACCGGGTTGTATGAAAAAACAAAGCATTTCACTGTATCTAAGTACATGTGAGAATAAAGTATCATTGATCCATTGGATTAATGAATGAACAGGTCATTCGACTCATAAAGCCTATCCTGCCCTTCAGTAATCTTAGAGTCATAGAGTCTTACAGAATGGAAGGCACTTGGGCTCAACTTACCCATCTACGCTAATCCCATCTGCCTGCGTTTGGTCCATATACCTTGTCCTATCCATGTACCTGTCTAAATGTTTCTTAAACTTTGCAATAATCCCTGCCTCAACGACCTTTTCCGACAGCTTGTTCCATACACCGACTACCATTTGCATGAAAATGTTACCCCTCAGGTTCCTATTAAATCTTCCCCCCTTCACCTTAAACCTGTGTCCTCTGGTTCTCGATTCCCCTCCTCTGGCCAAGAGACTCTGGGCATCTACCCGATCTATTCCTCTCATGATTTTATACACCTCTATAAGATCACCCTTCATCCTCCTGTGCTCCAAGGAATAGTCCCATCGACTCAGCCTCGCCCTACCTATAGCTCAGGCCCTGGAGCTGGCAACATCCTTGTAAATCTTTTCTGCACCTTTTACTGCTTGACAACATCCTTCCTATAACATGGTGCTCAGAACATAACGCAATACCCTAAATGTTGCCTCACCAAGTCTTATACAACTGCAATCAGTAGAGGGCCTGTCCCACTTGGCCGTCATTTGCTCGTCACGCAAATGGTGCCCGAAGATTTTGTACATCACAAAATTCTGGGATGCCGCGCGGGGCCGTGCGTCACTGCCTATGTCATCACGCACCCTGCGCGCATCACGGGCGTGTCACGACGCATGCGTCGTTCGTCTTGACGCGTAAATGATGTCACGTAAATTACGCGCAAATGAAAGCCAAGTGGGACAGGCCCTTAAGATCACGGCAAAGCCTTGAACAACCTTCACCCGGACTGTCTCTTTTTCCCTGACTTGTCCAATACTAAAATAGGTTCCTAACTGTTGATATCGCCTGTGCTTGAAGCACAAGTACGGTGCGTCGTATTTGAGCGAGGGCGGAAGTATTCGGCAACACTTTGACAGCTGTGTGCGTTTTCAGGTGGGCTGCAAGGTAGCAGTTGTGTTCTGCTATTTCTCCACGATGACAAATTACTTCTGGTTGTTGGTGGAGGCTCTGTATCTCAACCTGCTGCTGCTGGTCACGTTCTCCTACGACCGAGGTTACATGTGGTGGTGGAGCCTGCTGGGTTGGGGTAGGTACCATAGATCTAAACACCTTACTAAACATTGTCTATTGTCTATTGTCTATTATCTCATGTGATTCCTTCAGCACAGAGTCCATGGTTGGCGAGGCTAAGTCCTCTTTAGTGTGCACTTTGAAAATTGGCACCAAAACATAGCACCTCTTCATGCAAACTCTGTAGACTATTCCTGTTCACTTGCTAATCAGGGATCGGTGTTTTTACATTTTCCCTGTGACCACATGGGCTTTCTCCAGGTGCTCTGCTTCCCTCCCACACTCCAAAGACATGCAGATTTGTGGGCTAATGGCTTGAATAACATTGTAAATTGCCCCTCGTGTGTAGGATAGTGCTAGTGTACGTGGATCGCTGGTCGGTGTTGACACTGTAGGCTGAAGGGCCTGTTTCTGCTCTGTATCCCTAAACTAAAGCAAACTAAACATAGAAACATGGAAACATAGAAAATAAGTGCAGGAGTAGGCCATTCGGCCCTTCGAGCCTGCACCGCCATTCAATATGATCATGGCTGATCATCCAACTCAGTATCCTGAGTTGAACCATAGACCTTAGAGACACAGCGTGGAAACAGGTCCTTCAGCCCACCGAGTCCGCACAGAACAGCGATCGCCCTGTACACTTGCACTATCCTACACACGAGGGACAAATTATAACTTACAGAAGACAATTATGCTTCAAACCTGCATGTCTTTGGCATGTGGGAGGAAACTGGACCACCTGCAGAAAACCCAAGCAGTCACGGGGAGAACGTACAAACTCCGTACAGACAGCACCCGTAATCAGAATCGAACCCGGTTCTCTGGTGCTGTGAGGCAGCAACTCTACCGCTGCGCCACCGTGCCGGCCTTCTGCTGGTCTGTTTGTAAGATGAGAATTTCACATTTCGTACATTCAATTCAATTCAATTCAATTCAATTCAATTCAACTTTAATGCCATTGCACAGATACAAGTATGGGTACAACGAAATGCAGTTTAGCCTCAGTCCGCAGTAATAGTGCAATATAGAAATAAAAATACAGAATAAGCAAACAATGTGGACGGAGAGACTGGAGAAATCTATCGGCGGGATAGTGCTGTTGTAGAAGCTGTTCCTCATCCTACTAGTACGAGACCTGAGGCTCCTGTACCGCCTCCCTGATGGGAGGAGGGCAAACAGTCGATGGTTGGGGTGGGAGGGGTCTTTGATGATCTTCCCGGCCCGTCTCAGACACCGTTTTCGGTGGAGGGCATCCATGGCAGGGAGTGGGGCACCGATGATGTACTGACAATAGAAACATCATTGTACCACTGAACGTAGACTTCAGTGATACCGTGTGGAAACTGGCCTTTAGGCCCACTGAGTCCCCACAGACCAGTGATCGCCTCGTACACTAGCACTATCCTACACACCAGCAACAATTTACAATTGTCAGGAGACAATTAACCTACAATCCAACACGTCAATGCATTTCGTTGTCTCTGTACTGTACACTGACAATGACAATTAAATTGAATCTGAATCTGAATCTGAATCTGTCTATGGAGTGTGGGAGGAAACCGGAGAAAATCCACAGGGTCACATGGAATACATGCAAATTCTGTACAGACAGCACCCGGATTCGATCCTCACTAAGGGCGCTCTCTGCACGAGGTTTGCACGTTCTCACCGCGACTGTGTGGATTTCCTCTGGGTGCTCTGGTTTCCCCCACACAACAAAAATGGGAGGGTTTGTAAGTTAATTGGCTTGTGAAAATTGGAGTGTGTTGGATGCGAAAGTGGAATAGCATACCATAAAATTAGTGTACGGGTATTAATGGTTGGCATGGATTCAGTGATCTGTATCTCTAAACACTCCTTTGGCTTATGTAAATTGTTGCTAATGTGAAGGATACACGTGTACGGATGATTGTTGGTTGGCACAGACCCAGCGGGCCGAAGGGCCTGTTTCCACACCGTATCTCAAAACTAAATTAAATTTCAAAGTATCTCAGGTAAAAACTAGAAATCGCTGAAACTGTAAATCATTTACATTCTTGGTTCCCTGTTTTTGTTTGACATTTGATAATTCACCACTGTGCCCTTGCCTAGGGGTTAATGTCTTGTGAGTTTGCACGTCCTCCCTGTGACACTAACACTGTCCTACACACACACACACACACACAAGGGACAATTTACAATATTTATCAAAGCCGATTAACACTCCAAACCAGAGCGTCCAGAGAAAACCCACGTGGTCACAGTGAGAGTGTACAAACTCCATACAACCTGCACCTGTAGTCAGGATGGAACCCTGGTCTCTGCCGCTGTAAGGCAGCAACTCTACCGCTGAGCCACTGATCCGTGTGTTTAAGTGTTGCTTTCTGGGGAAGGAGTGGAGTTAATGGGAATGTGGTAAGAAGGGCAGTCACGCGTGGTGCAGCGGTAGAGTTGCTGCCTTACAGCGAATGCAGCACCGAAGACCCGGGTTCAATCCCGATTACGGGCGCTGTCTGTACGGTTTGTACGTTTTCCCCGTGACCTGCGTGGGTTTTCTCCAAGATCTTCCGTATCCTCCCACACTACAAAGGCGTGCAGGGTTGTAGGTTAATTGGCTTTGTAAATGTAACAATTGTCCCTAGTGGTTGCAGGATAGTGTTAATGTGTGGGGATCGCTGGTCGGCGCGGACCTGGTGGGCTGAAGGGCCTGTTTCCGTGCTGTATCTCTAAACTAAAACTGAATAAATTAGCGTCAGAAATAGGTACTTGGATGTTGGCATGGACTCAGTGGGCTGAAGGGTCTGTTTTAGGGTGTTGTGTATGTGGAACGAGCTGCTTTCTCCACTAAAATCACGTCTTTAATGGTATGTTTGTGATTCTCCTGGCTGCTGAGAGTTTATAGCCTGAAGTGATGTTTGTCTCGCTCTGTAGCTCCTACGTGACTCTAGACAGAAATGAAAGAAACCAGTGATCCTCTGGGTGGCTAACAAACAATTTCTCTTCTTCAAGGTGTTCCAACTGTGTGCACGGCAGCCTGGGTGGTCACTAAATTGCAGTTTGAGAACACAGAGTAAGTAATAAGGTAAAAGAAGATGTACGGATCATACTTCAACAAACAGTGGTCTGGCCGTGGAGATGCTGCCGACAGCACCAGAGAACTGGGTTCAATCCTGACTATGGGTGGCCGATGCACAGCATGGACTCAGTGGGCCAAAGGGTCTGTTTCTGTGCTAAAATAAGGGTGGCACTGTGATGCAACAGGAGAGTTGCTGCTCACAGCGCCAGAGGTCCAGGTTCGATCGTGACCACAGGTACTGTCTGTACAGAGTGGGTACGATTTCCCTGCGACTGCAGGTTTTCTCCCGGTGCTCTGGTTTCCTCCCACGCTCCAAACACGAGCGGGTGTGTAGGCAAATTGGCCTCTGTAACTTGCCACTAGTGTAGGGTAGAGCTAGAGTACGGGTGATTGCTGGTTGGTTCAAACCTGATGGAAGGGCCTATTTCCACGCTGCATCTCAAAATAAAACTGAGTGAAATAATGACTTTCTCAACTCCCCTTTGTTCCTTCAACCAATGAAGTCCAAAGTCCACAGTTTAGTTCAGGGGGGTGGGGTCTATATTGAGTATAGACGTTGGGAGGTCATGTTGCACTTGTATAAGACGTTGGTGAGACCGCATTTAGAATATTGTGTTCAGTTCTGGGAAGATGTTGTCAAACTTGAAAGGGTCCTGAAAAGATTGACGAGGATGTTGCCAGGACTAGAGGGTGTGAGCTGTAGGGAGAGGTTGGGTAGGCTGGGTCTCTATTCCATGGAGCGCAGGAGGATGAGGGGTGATCTTATAGAGGTGTACAAAATCATGAAAGGAATATATCAGGTTGAATGGCAGCAGTGAGGCAGCAGTCCCACTGTACCACTGTGTCATTGTGCTGCTGTTTGCTGCTGTTATGGAATAACACTAAATATATTGCCAGTGTGGCCATTGTGCTAAGATTACAGTGAATCAATTGCTGCTTAAGAAATATTATTCATTTATATTTTGCTATATCTTTAGGTGCTGGGATGTTATAGAAGACTCTCCATATTGGTGGATTGTCAAAGGACCAATTGTGGCCTCTGTTGCAGTAAGTAAGATGGCTCATTTACAACCCAGCTTGGAGGAACACACTGCCGTCTAAGGGAGGAGATAGATAAGAAGCAAAGTGGCACGGTGGCACAATGGTAGAGTTGCTGCCATACACGTTCACAGGTTATAGGAGTAGAATTAGGCCATTCGCATCATCGAGTCCACTCCGCCATTCATTCATGGCGGATCTCTGCCTCCTAATTCCATTTTCCTGCCTTCTCTCCATAACCTTTGACACCCGTTCTATCCCTGCCTAAAAATTATCCACTGACTTGGCCCCCACAGGCTTCTGTGACAATGAGTTCCACAGATTAAAGGGGCTGTCCTACTTGGGCGACCTAATTGGCACGTTTAGAAGAGTTTAGGAGAGTGAAGATGATCTTTAGAGAAAAAATGTCATGTTGAAGACCTCCTTCGACCTCCTTCGACTATGTTGAAGACTAACTTCGACTAGCTACGACTAGCCGGGAAAATTGGCAACAGAATAGTGGAGAGTGAAGACGACCTCCTTCGACCTCCTTCGACCTCCCTTCAACTATGATGACCATCTATGACTCCGTTCGACTACCTTCGACTACCCTCGATTACCTATGACTAACATGCCGACCTGCTACAACCTACTACGACTAAACCAACGAGTAAAAAAAGTATCGATTTTTTTCCATGTTGACCTTTTTTTACTCACGGGCATTTTTTTAACATTTTGAAAAAAACGCCGCGACCTAGCTGAGGCCTCGTGGACGCGGAGATCACTCTCGAGCATGAAGGAGAGTTACAAAGACCTCCTACGACCTTGTGTCGACCATGCTGCGAGTATAAGAACTCGCGGATTAGGTCGCCCAAGTGGGACAGGCTCTTAATTATCCTCTGACAAAAGAAGTTCCTCCTTAGTTCCTTTCTAAAATAGCCCCCTTTAATTCTGAGGTTATGACCTCTGGTCCGAGACTCTCCCACCAGTGGAAGCCTTTGACATCCACTCTATCTATGCCTTTCATTTTTCTGTACGTTTCAATGAGGACCCCCTCAACCTTCTAATCTCCAGCGAGTACAGGCCCAGTGCCATCAAACGCTCATCATATGCTAACAAACTCACTCCTGGAATCATTCTTGTAAACCTCCTTTGGACCCTCTCCAGAGCCGGCACATCCTTCCTCAAATATGGGGCCCAAATTTGCTCACAGTACTCCAAATGCGTCCTAATAAAGCCTCAGCATTACATCTCTCTTTTTGTGTTCCAGTCCTCTTGATATACAGTAAATGCTAGCATTGAATTTGCCTTCCTTAATACCGAATTTTGGGAGTCCCGCACCAGCACTCCCAAGTCCTTTTGCACCTACGATTTCTGGATTCTCTCTTCATTTATAAAATAATCTGCGCCTTTATTCTTATTACCAAAATGCATGACTGCGCACTTTGATCTACTGAATTTCATCTGCCACGTCTCTGCCCGCTCTCCTAACCTGTCCAAGTCCTTCTGCAGAGTCCTTGCTTCCTCTACACTACCTGCCCCTCCACCTATCTTAGCACCATCTGCAAACTTGGCCACAAAGCCTTCAATCCCCTTATCCAAATCATTAATATACAACGTGAAGAGTAGTGGCCCCAGCACCGACCTTTGCGGAACTCCACTAGTCACTGGCAGCCAACCAGAAAAAGTGCCGTATATGGCAAATATTTGCCTTCTGCCATCCAGCCGGGGAACCCGCTATCCATGCTGGTATCTTCCCTTTAATACCGTGGGCTCTCATCTTCCCTAGCAGCCTGACGTGCTGCACCTTATCGAAAGCCTTCTGAAAATCTAGATGAACAATATCTACAGCCTCCCCTCTCACTGTCCTGCCATTAACTTCCTCAACAAACTCCAGCAGATTTGTCTGGCAAGATCATCCCTTCACAAAGCCATGCTGACCAACCTATTTTAGCGTGAACTTCCAAGTACTGCGTAACTTCATCCTTTATAATTGACTCTAAAATCTTACCAACCACTAGTGTCAGGCTAACCGGCCTGTAGTTTCCGCTCTTCAGTTGTGCTCCCTTCTTGTACAGCGAGGTGATATTTGCAATATTCCAATATTCAGGGACCACTACCAACTCTAGTGATTCATGAAATATCACAACTAATGCCACCACAAGCTCTGAGGCCGCCTCCTTCAGAACCATGGGGTGCAGTCCATCCAGTCCGGGTGACTAAGGAGGGTTTAAACTAGATTGGCAGGGGGTTAGGATTTCGTACAAGACAGAGGCACGTGACAGATAAGGAAGGTAGTGCAGGAAAGGTTAGTGGACAGAATAGGCAGGTGAATGGTGGAGAGCGAGGAAGGCGGGTTGGTTTAAACTGCACGTATTTTAATGCAAGGGGCCTGACGGGTAAGGCAGATGAGCTTAGGGCATGGATAGGTACATGCGACTGAGATGTTGTAGCCATGACTGAAACCTGGTTAAGAGTGGGACAGATCTGGCAGCTCAATGTTCCGGGGTACAGGGAGCTTCAGGTGAGACAGCAGTCAAAGAAAAAGAGGAGGGGGTGGTGGGGAGGGGGGGGGGGGGGGGGGTTGTATTGTTGGTTTCCTTGTTGATCACCTTGTTGGGGGTGCACTACAGACCCCCGAATAGTCAACGGGAATTAGAAGAACAAATATGCCAGGAGATTGCGGACAGCTGCAGGTCAAATAAGGTTGTTGTAGTAGGGGATTTTAACTTTCCCAATATTGACTGGGAAAATCATAGCGTGAAGGGTTTAGATGGGGTGCAATTCCTCCAAAGTGTTCAGGAGAGTTTTCTTAAGCAGTATGTGGAGGCTCCCACACGTGAGAGGGCAACACTGGATCTAATATTGGAAAATAGGGAAGGGCAAGTTAATGAGGTGTGTGTGGAGGAGCATTTTGGGACAAGTGACCACAGTTCGATTGGGTTTAAGATAGTTATGGATAGGGACGTAGAGGGTCCACATGTTAAAATGCTCAACTGGGGTAAGGCCAACTTTGAGGGTATGAGAGAAGGTCTCACTCAAGATAACAGGAGCAGGTTATTTGAGGGGAAAGGAACATCAGCCAAATGGGATGATTTTAAAAGTGGACTGATAATAGCTCAGGATATGTACATCCCCGTTAGAGTGAAGGGCAAAGCAGGCAAACGTGAGGAAGCTTGGCTGATGGGAGAAATTGAGACGTTAGTCTTACAAATCTGATGGATTGTTTTGAAGACGTGACCAAAAAGGTCGATGAGGGAAGAGCTGAAGATGTTGTGTACATGGATTTCAGTAAAGTATTTGACAAGGTTCCGCATGGTAGGCTGCTCTGGAAGGTTAGATCGCATGTGGTACAAGGACAGATAGCTGAATGGATCGCAAATTGGCTCCAAGGCAGGAAGCAGAGGATGATGGTGGAAGGTTGTCTGTCGAACTGGAGCCTGTGACTAGTGGTGTGCATCAGGGTGCGGTGCTGGGCCCGTTACTGTTTGTCATCTACATCAATGATTTGGATGAGAACATACAGGGCAAGATGAGCAAGTTTGCTGATTATACTAAAGTGGGTGGATTTGCAGATTTTGAAGATGGTTGTGAAAGATTGCAGCAGAATCTTGATCGATTGTCCAGGTGGGCTGAGGAATGGTTGATGGAATTTAATACAGAGAAGTGCGAGGTGTTGCATTTTGTGACGTCGAACAAGGGCAGGACCTACACAGCGAGTGGTCGGCCTCTGGGGAGTGTTGTAGAGCAGAGGGATCTAGGAGTACAGGTGCATGGTTCCTTGAAGGTCGAGTTGCAGGTAGATAAAGTGGTCAAAAAGGCTTTTGGCACTTTGACCTTCATCAGTCAGAGTATTGAGTATAGAAGTTGGGAGGTCACGTTGCAGTTGTATAAGACGTTGGTGAGACCGCATTTAGAATATTTTATTCAGTTCTGGGCACCATGTTATAGGAAAGATATTGTCAAGCTTGAAAGGGTTCAGAAAAGATTAATGAGGATGTTGCCAGGACTAGAGGGTGTGAGCTATAAGGAGAAATTGAGTAGGCTGGCAATTAGGGCTAATCTTAGAGGTGTATAAAATTAATAAAGGAATAGATCGGGTAGATGCACAGAGTCTCTTGCCCAGAGTAGGGGAATCAAGGGGCAAAGGACATAGGTTCAAGGTGAAGGGGAAATATTTAATAGGAATTAGAGGGGTAACTTTTTCACACAAATGGTGGTGGGTGTATGGAACATGCTGCCAGAGGAGGTAGTTGAGGCTGGGACTATCCCATCGTTTAAGAAGCATTTGGACAGGTACATGGATAGGACAGGTTTGGAGTAATATGGACTAAGAGCAGGCTAGTAGACTAGTGTAGCTGGGACATTGTGGGCTGGTGTGGGGACATTGGGCCGAAAGGCCTGTTTCATCACTGGATCACTCTATGACACTATGATCCTTAATCAGTCCTTGCCCATCTAAATGCCTGTTTATCCTATCCCTCAGAATACTCTCTGCTAACTTTCCAACTACAAATGTTTTTCTCCCTGGTCGATAGTTCCCAGCATTTCCCCTGCAGCCCTTGTTGAATAGAAGCACAACATTTGCCGCCCTCCTGTCTTCTGGGATCTCTCCTGTATTTAAGGACAGCTCGTAAATTTCAACCAGGGCTCCAGCATTGTCCTCTCTGGTTTTCCACAATGTCCTCGGATATGTCTGATCAGGCCCTGGAGATTTGTCTACCTTCATGCACGATAGCACCTCATCGATCGTAACACTGGCTGCTCTCATGACACTTCCATTGACTGCCCCAAGTTCCTCTATCCTCCTGTCTCTCTCTTTGGTAAATACAGAGGAGAAATATTCATTGAGGATCTTGTCGTTGTCCTGTGGGTCCACACAGAGGTGACCACTTTGATTCCTGTGGGGGGTCCCAATCTCTTTCGACTTACCCTTTTCCACCTTATGTATTTACAGTATATAACATCTTGGGTTTGCCCTTAATGCTATCTGCCAGAGTTGGCCCTGGCCTCCTTTTGCCTGTCCCATGTGTCCTTCTTATTCTTGACCAATGCCTCCATTTCTTTTCCCTTCATTCTAACAGGGACGTGCATATCCTGAGCTTTCGTCAGCCCAATTTAAAAACATCCCACTTGGCTGATGTTCCTTTCTCCTGAAACAACCTGCTCCAATCAACTTGAGTGAGACCTTCTCTTATACCCATCAAAGTTGCCCTGACACAGATGTCAGGGGAGTGGGCGATACAGAGATGAAATGTAGTTAGAGGCAGTAAGACTGGTGGGAGAACTGGGAAGGGGGAAGGGATGGAGAGAGAGGGAAAGCAAGGGCTACTTGAAGTTAGAGAAGTCAATGTTCATACCGCTGGGGTGTAAGCTGCCCAAGCAAAATATGAGGTGCTGTTCCTCCAATTTGCGCTGGGCCTCTCTCCGGCAATGGAGGAGGCCCAGGACAGAAAGGTCAGTATGGGAATGGGAGGGGAAGTTAAAGGGTTTAGCAGCTTGGAGATCAGGTAGGTTTAGGCGGATTGAGCGGAGTTGTTCAGCGAAACGATCGCCAAGTCTGCGCTTGGTCTCAGGAGTCCACAGCTGGAACAGCGGATACAGTAGATGAGGTTGGAGGAGGTGCAGGTGAACCTCTGCCTCATCTAAAAAGACTGTCGGGGTCCTTGGACCTTATTTAACCTGCTGCTGTCTGCAATCTCCTGGCATATTTGTTCTTCTAATTCCCATTGACTATTTGGGGGTCTGTAGTACACCCCCAACAAGGTGACCATCCCTTTCTTGCTCCTCAGCTCCACTCATATAGCCTCACTGGACCAACCATCCGTAATTTCCTCCATTCTCTCCCCATCCATGTGCCTTCCTCAAAGACTCTTAAACACCACCATCGTATCTGCCTCCAACACCAACCCTGGCAACACGTTCCAGGCATTCACCATCCTCTGTGTAAACACACTTGCCGCACATCTCCTTTACCATTTGCCGCTCTCACCTTAAAGCTGAGCCCTCTGGTCCTTGACATTTCCATCCAGTGGAAAAATAGTTCAATCTGTCTACCCTAGCCATATCTCTGTATTGTGTGTGATTATGGTGCTGGTGAGGGATAGATAGTGGTCAGGACACCACATATGTTTTGGGACGTCATTGAGTCATACAGCGTGAAAACAGGCCCTTCAGCTCAACTTGGCCATGCTGACCAAAAATGCCCACGCTGACCAACATGCCCCATCTGCGCTAGTCCCACCAGCTTGTGTTTGCCCCATATCCCTCTTAACCAATCCTATCCATGTACCGGTCCAAATAGTATCATAGAGTGTGGAAACAGGACCTTCAGCCCAACTTGCCCACACCGGCCAACTTGTCCCAGCTACAATAGTCCCACCCGCCAGCATTTCGTCCATATCCCTCCAAACCTGTCCTATCCATGCACCTGACTAACTACTTCTTAAATGTTGGGATAGTCCCTGCCTCAACTACCTATTCTGGAAAACTTGCTCCATGCACCCAACACCCTTTGTGTGACAAAGTCACCCCTCAGATTCCTATTAAATCTTTTCCCCATCTTAAACCCATGTCCTCTGGTCCTCGATTCCCCTACTATGGGCAAGAGACTGTGCATCTACCTGATCTATTCCTCTCATGATTTTATACACCTCTATAGGAATTCCCCTCATCCTCCTGCGCTCCAAGAAATAGAGACCCAGCCTACTGAATGTCTTCCGAGAGCTCAGAACCTCTCGTCCTGGCAACATCCTCATAAATCATCTCTATACCATTTCCAGCTTGACAACATCTTTCCTATTACATGGTGTACAGAACTGAACACAACACTTTAAATGTGGCCTCACCAATGTCTTATACAACTGCAACATGACCTCCCAACTTCTATAGTCAAAACTCTGGCTGGTAAAGGCATATGTGCTACAAGCCTTTTTGACCACACAATCTACCTACGACTCTGAGTTCAGGGAGCTATGCACCTGCACTCCTAGATCCCTCTGCTCTACAACACTCCCTAGAGCCCTACCATTCACTGTGTAGGTCCTGCCCATGTTCGACTTCCCAAAATTCAACACCTCACATTTTTCTGCATTAAATTCCATCAGCCATTCCTCAGCCCACCTGGCCAATCGATCCAGATCCTGCTGCAATCTTTCACAACCATCTTCACTTTTTGCAAAACCACCCACTTTTGTATCATCTGCAAACTTGCTAATCTTGTCCTGTTTGTTCTTATCCAAATCATTGATGTAGATGACAAAGAGTAACGGGCCCAGCACTGAACCCTGAGGCACACAGGCCTCCAGTCCGAGAAGCAACCATCCACATCATCCTTCCTGCCTACCATTAGGAACCTTGTCAAATGCGTTACTGGTCCATATATTCATCTTCTACTGCTCAGTCACTGTGTGACTACAGCTCTATAGCTGCTCTGTACAGTCTGTAGCAAGGCTGTAAATGTTTCTTAAACGTTGCGATAGTAGCTGCTTCAACTGCCTCCTCCAGCAGCTCATGTCATATACCTGCCACCCTCTGTGGTAAAATGTTGCCCCTCAGTTTCCTATTACATTTTCAGTCTGAAGAAGGGTTCCGACCCAAAATGTCACCCATCCATTCCTCCAGAGATGGTGCCTGGCCCATTGAGTTACTCCAGCAATTTGTGCCTATCTTCAGTATAAACCAGCACCTGCAGTTCCTTCCTACACACCAATCCAGCCTCATTGTTCTGCTCCTCTCACAAGGCCAAAGCAATTTTACCTGAATCAGCCTGTTCACATATCGATTCTTCTCCTTTTTTTGCTTTTCCAGATCAATTTGGTGCTTTTTGTTAACATCGTCAGGATCTTGGTTCAAAAACTGATTCCCAGAGACCTGCATCTGGCCAATTCCGTGCAGTACAGGTGAGAAAACTCAACATCCCTGAGATCCTTGAGATTTATCGGGCCATCAGGCTCTTCACCACTACAACCTCCAAATAAGTTCTGAAGTACATAGACTCTGGGGCATTGACTACATAGACTTTAGGGGTTTTGTCTTTTTGCACTATTATTGTTTTGTTTGTTTTTATGTATGGATATATATTTATATACTGTACATATATATATATATATATGTGTGTGTGTGTATGTAAATGTGTGCAAATGTATATATACACACTGAGTTTTTTTTCTCATTGATTATATTGTTTACAGTGTTTACATATTGTGTTGTGCTGCTGCAAGTAATTATTTCATTGTTCTATTTGAGGCATATGACAATAAAACACTCTTGATTCTTCACTGGTCAAACCACATTTGGAGTATTGTGAGCATTTTTGGGCCCCATATCTGAGGAATGAAAGGCTGGCGTTGGTGAGGGTCCAGAGGAGGTTTACGAGACTGATCCCAGGAATAGAAACATAGAAAATAGGTGTAGGAGGAGGCCATTCACCCCTTCGAGCCAGCAGCGCCATTCATTGCGATCATGGCTGATCGTCCCCAATCAATAACCCGTGCCTGCCTTCTCCCCATATCCCTTGACTCCACTAGCCCCTAGAGCTCTATCTAACTCTCTCTTAAATCCATCCAGTGACTTGGCCTCCACTGCCCTCTGTGGCAGGGAATTCCACAAATTCACAAATCTCTGGGTGAAAACGTTTTTTCTCACCTCAGTCTTATTCTAAGACTGTGGCCCCTGGTTCTGAACTCGCCCAACATTGGGAACATTTTTCTTGCATCTAGCTTATCCAGTCCTTTTATAATTTTATATGTTTATATAAGATTTCCCCCTCATCCTTCTAAACTCCAGTGAATACAAGTCTAGTCTTTTCAATCTTTCCTCATATGACAGTCCCGCCATCCCAGGGATCAATCACGTGAACCTACGCTGCACCGCCTCAATCACAAGGATGTCCTTCCTCAAATTAGGAGATCAAAACTGTACACAATACTCCAGATGCGATCTCACCAGAGCCCTATACAACTGCAGAAGAACCTCTCTACTCCTATACTGATATCCTCTTGTTGAGTGGACAGGTTGGGAGAGTGGACTGAGAAGAGGCAGATGGAATACAGCATAGCAACGTGTGGGGTCATGCATTTTGGTAGTAGGAATAAAGGCATAGACCTTTTTCTAAATGGGGAGAGAATTCATAAAATAGAGGTGAGAAGAGACTCGGGAGTGCTGGTGCAGGATTCCCAAAATCTGCAAGTCGTATCGGTAGTAAGGAAGGAATGTATCTTGATGGACCGAATGGACTCATTCTGCTCTTGGAACATGAAGTTATGAACTTTAAAGGTAGAGGTCCTTGACTGGATTCGGAGCCCCTGTGGCCAATATCTGACTGCTCTCCTGTTCTCTCCTCCAGGCGTCTGATGAAGTCCACCATGCTGCTGGTTCCTCTGTTTGGGATCCACTACATTGTTTGTGCCTTTCCACCAAACGGAGCGGTGCTGGCAATAAAGCTTTACCTCGAACTCTGCATCGGGTCATTTCAGGTAAGGCAACCACGAACCGTGCGTGGGCGGTAAACTAACCTAGGGCTTCTTGCATTCACGTTCATAAGTGATAGGAGCAGAATTAGGCAATTCGACCCGTTTAGTCTACTCCACCATTTAGTCTACTCCACCATGGCAGAACTATCTTTCCCTCTTAACCCCATTCTGCTGCCTCCCCATAACCCCCGACACCCACTCTAATCAAGAATAGAAACATAGACACATCGAAAATAGGTGCAGGAGTAGGCCATTTGGCCCTTCGAGCCTGCACCGCCATTCAATATGATCATGGCTGATCATCCAACACGGTATCCTGTACCTGCCTTCTCTCCATACCCCCTGGTCACTTTAACCACAAGGGCTACATCTAACTCTTAAATATAATCAATGAACTGGCCTCAACCATCCTCTGTGGCAGAGAATTCCACAGATTCACCACTCTCTGTGTGAAAAAAGTTCTTCTCATCTCGGTCCTAAAAGATTTCCCCCTTATACTTAAGCTGTGACCCCTTGTCCTGGACTTCCCCAACATCGGTAACAATCTTCGTGCATCTAGCCTGTCCAACCCCTTAAGAATTTTGTACGTTTCTATAAGATCCCCCCTCAATCTTCTAAATTCTAGCGAGTACAAGCCAAGTCTATTCAGTCTTTCTACATATGAAAGTCCTGTCATCCCAGGAATCAGTCTGGTGAACCTTCTCTATACACCCTCTATGGCAAGAATGTCTTTCCTCAGATTAGGAGACCAAAACTGTATGCAATACTCCAGGGTACACAAAAATGCTGGAGAAACTCAGCGGGTGCGGCAGCATCTATGGAGCGAAGGAAATAGGCGACGATTCGGGCCGAAACCCTTCTTCAGACTGATGGGGGGTGGGGGGGAGAAGGAAGGAAAAAGGGAGGAGGAGGAGCCCGAGGGCGGGGGGGATGGGAGGAGACAGCTCGAGGGTTAAGGAAGGGGAGGAGACAGCAAGGGCTAGCAAAATTGGGAGAATTCAACGTTCATGCCATCCAGACGCAAGCAACCCAGGCGGAATATGAGGTGCTGTTCCTCCAATTTCCGGTGTTGCTCACTCTGGCAATGGAGGAGACCCAGGACAGAGAGGTCGGATTGGGAATGGGAGGGGGAGTTGAAGTGCTGAGCCACCGGGAGTTCAGGTAGGTTATTGCGGACTGAGCGGAGGTGTTCGGCGAAACGATCACCCAACCTCCGCTTGGTCTCCCCGATGTAAATCAGCTGACATCTAGAGCAGCGGATGCAGTAGATGAGGTTGGAGGAGATACAAGTGAACCTTTGTCGCACCTGGAACGACTGCTTGGGTCCTTGAATGGAGTCGAGGGGGGAGGTGAAGGGACAGGTGTTGCATTTCTAGCGTTTGCAACGGAAAGTGCCCGGGGAGGGGGTGGTACGGGAGGGAAGGGAAGAATTGACAAGGGAGTTGCGGAGGGAGCAGTCTTTGTGGAAGGCGGACATAGGGGGAGATGGGAAGATGTGGCGCGTGGTGGGGTCACGTTGGAGGTGGCGGAAATGGCGGAGGATTATGCGTTGTATTTGCCGGCTGGTGGGGTGAAAGGTGAGGACCAGGGGGGCTCTGCCCTTGTTGCGAGTGCGGGGATGGGGAAAGAGAGCAGTGTTGCGGGGTATGGATGAGACCCTGGTGCAGGCCTCATCTGTGGTGGCGGAGGGGATTCCCCGTTTCCTGAAGAACGAGGATATTTCCGATGCCCTGGTGTGGAACGTCTCATCCTGGGAGCAGATGCGGCGTATGCGGAGGAATTGGGAGTAGGGGATGGAGTCTTTACAGGGAGCAGGGTGGGAAGACGTGTAGTCCAGATAGCCATGTGAGTCAGTTGGTTTGTAGTGTATGTCGGTCAGAAGTCTGTCCCCTGCGATGTAGATGGTGAGGTCAAGGAATGGTAGGGAAGTGTCGGAAATGGTCCAGGTGTATTGGAGTGCCGGATGGAAGTTGGTGGTGAAGTGGATGAAGTCAGTCAGTTGTGTGTGGGTGCAGGAGGTGGCCCCAAAGCAGTCATCATTGTAACGGAGGTAGAGGTCAGGGATGGGGCCCTGGTACGTATTGAACAAGGATTGTCAACGTACCCGACAAAGAGGCAGGCGTAGCTGGGGCCCATGCGTGTGCCCATAGCTATGCCTTGTATTTGGAGTAAATGGGAGGAGTCAAACGTAAAGTTGTTGAGGGAGAGTACCAACTCCACTAGGCGGAGGAGGGTGGCAGTGGCTGGGTATAGGTTGCTCCTCTGGTCGAGGAAGAACCAGAGGGCTTTGAGGCCATCCTGGTGGGGGATGGAGGTGTAGAGTGACTGGACATCCATGGTGAAGATGAGGGGGTGAGGGCCTAGAGAGTGGAATGCGTCTAGGCGGCGGAGAGTGTCTGAAGTGTCTAGAACATAGGTGGGAAGGGATTTGAAAAACCACAAACCCGGCTCTCCCGGCAGACCCATTGTCTCTGCTTGTTCGTGCCCCACCGAACTCATCTCCACATACCTTGACTCCATACTATCCCCCTTGGTAAAAAACTACTCCACTGCAATACTCCAGGTGTAGTCTCACCAAGGCTCCGTACAACTGCAGTAGAACCTCCCTGCCCCTATACTCAAACCCTTTTGCTATGAATGCTAACATACCATTCGCTTTCTTCACTGCCTGCTGCACCTGCATTCCTACTTTCAATGGTAACACAAAAAAAAAAAAAAAAAAAAAGCTGGAGAAACTCAGCGGGTGCAGCAGCATCTATGGAGCGAAGGAAATAGGCAACGTTTCGGGCCGAAACCGTACTTTCAATGACTGGTGTACCATGACACCCAGGTCTCGTTGCATCTCCCCTTGTCCTAATCGGCCACCATTCACATAATAGTCTACTTTCCTGTTGCCACCTAAGTGGATAACCTCACATTTATCTACATTATACTGCATCTGCCATGCATTTGCCCACTCACCCAACCTATCCAAGTTCCTGTCTATCTATCAGAGATCTATCTATCTCTGTCTTAAAAATAACCATTGACTTGGCCTCCACTGCCTTCTGTGGTTTCTTTCATCGTAGTGGAGGAAGCCGAGAGGTGACCTTACTGAGGTGTACAATATTGAGGTGTACAAGATCATGAGGTGTACAAGATCACGAGGGGTACGGATAAAGTGAACGCTTCACAGTCTTTCTTCCCCAGGGTAGAGGATTCTAAAACTAGAGGGCACAGATTTAAAATGAGAAGGGAGAGATTTAAGAGGGACCTCAAGGGCATCTTTTACGCTGTATCTGGAATGGGCTAACAGATGAAGTTATAGAAGTGGACACAATTACCAGTTTTGTGTTTGAGAAGTATAGGTTATTGCCACGTGTATCGAGGTACGGTGAAAAGCTTTTGTTGTGTGCAGAAAGTCAGCAGAAAGACAATACGTGATTACAATCGAACCATCCACAGTGTGCAGATACATGATAAACATGTGAATGACGTTTAGTGCCATCAAGTCCAATCAAAGATAGTCCAAGGGTCACCGATGAGGTAGATAGTAGTTCTGTTGAGTAGAGCTTTGAGCATGTGGCTCAAAGACTGGTGTGGAAGAAGTGTGTTTGAATTTGTGGGACATTGACACTAGCATTGGGGAAGCAGGGAACTGTTCCGACGGGACATACTCCACTTGAACCCGGCTGGGACCAGACTCTTGGCACACGGTAAAACCAGGGCTGTATGGGGCTTGAAACTAAATAGTGAGGGGGAGTGGGGGGGGGGGGGGGGGGGTGTAAGGGTGGAGTTAAAGGGAAAGAGTGTGCAGGAAAAGTTACAGAAGTTTCCAGAAGTAATAGGATGGCAAGTTTAAGAAGCGATAAGAGAGTAAGTCTGGATAAAATCGGGACTGTGAAATCTCCTCCCGTGAGAGGAGGTGAGGTGAATACCGGATTAAAGGTGTTGTGTTTCATATGTGCGTAATATAAGGAACAAAGTTCATGAGCTTGTAGCGCAGTTAGAAATTCGTAGGTATGATGTTGTGTGAATTACAGAGAAATGGCTGCAAGAGGATCGGAGCTGGGAGCGGAATATTCAAGGTTCCAAGTCCTATTAGAAAGACAGGTGGGCAGAGGGGATGGGGTAGCTCTTTTGGCAGGGAATGAAATTCATTCCATAGCGAGGGGGTGACAGGATCAGAAGATGTAGAGTCATTGTGGGTAGAGCTGAGAAATTGTAAGGGAATAAAGACCCTAATGGGAGTAATTACAGCCCCCCAAACAGTGGTCAGGACATAGCTTACAAGTTACAGACAATCGACATGTAGGAAAGGTGAAATTTCAATGGGAGATTTCAATATGCAGGTAGACTGGGAAAATCAGGTTGGTACTGGATCCCAAGAAAGGGAATTTGTAGAATGCCTCTGAGATTGTCTCTCAGAGCAGCTTGTAGTGGAGCCTACCCAGGAAAAGGCAATTATGGAATTAGTATTGTGTAATGAACTGGATTTGATAAGGGAACTCAAGGTATAGGAACCAAAGATCTTATAGCGAGCAAGATAGCCCACTCGACGAAAAAGACGTAGTGCGGTCATGGGCAGATTCATGGGTAATTTTCGGCCCCATTTCCGTAACCGGCTTCCGTCTCCGCACCAAAGATCCCGTAGCGGAGCAAAGATACTAGTGCGGAGACGGAAACCGGTTACGGAAACATCCTCGTAAAAATCAAAATTCTTTGGTAAAAATCTTCTCCTCATTTTCAGAATTATAATTTATTAACACAAACTGTTCCCCCGCAACATTGATTACTCTGCGAGTCGGATCGGGTCGGGTTACTTAAATGGATGAAAAAAAGGCCCACGTTCCGCTCCGTTGCGTACTACACGTCAGCCCATTGCAGTTAGCAGGAGTGGTCTATCTTGCTCCGCTATAGGATCTTTGATAGGAAGTACTAGGATGTAGCTGTAATAGCGCCACCTTTGGTCAGAGGATTGTAAATGATTGAATAAACCACTTTACACTGTGCAATCGATTTTCGGTCACCAGTGAGTCAACTCGTATGCGGGTGTTCGTGCAAGTCCAGTTGAATGGAGCTCAAGTCGACACAGGAACATCTGTGAGCATGATTCCAGAATCTGTGTATAGGGGGAAGCTGAGTCAAATTCCGGGCCGTGCTCTATGCACTTAAGGACAAGGTTGCGAAAGAACTGAAAATACTTGAGGCTGAGAACATTATCAGTAAGGTAGAAAGTAGTGAATGGGCAACATCCATTGTAGTTGAACATAAACCTGATGGTAATGTTAGACTTTGTGGGATTATAAGGTAACCGTAAACCAGGTACTTGAAGGTAGCAAACCAGATACCCTACCAACGGGCAGAGGATTTGTTTAGCACCCTCACAGGTAACCAAGTCTTCACAAAAATGGATGACAATTGCCTAATTGCAGTAAGGTGTATATGACAAATCTATATCCAAGCTGACTATCAACACGCATTTGGGATTTAGCCACCCATTTGGCATATCATCAACCCCAGGGATGTTGCAAGGGGGTAATGACACAAGTTCTAGAGGGAATTGAAGATGTGGTGTGTTACTTGGATGACATCCTCAGCTCAGCCCCTGACAGACAGACACATGATGAAAGGTTGGAGGTGGTACTCAAACGCCTTGAAACACACATTGTAAAAGCCCTGTCCTACGGTACGAGTTCATTCCAAGAGTTCTCCCCTGATTCCAACTTGGAGATTTACGGTAATGGCCACTCGTCGGTACTAGGGGCTCTCGTGGCCATTTTTCATCATGTTGAAACATCTTCATGGGTCTTCCCGTGCTTACCTGCCGTTAGCGAGTCTTCCCGAGTACCTGCCGTTAGCGCTAAGGGATGTCCCCGAGCTCTGACGTACCCGCTTACCACGAGTTTGATTTTTTTAATACTCAGGAGAGATCTTGGAAAGAACTCGCACCGTGGGACAGGGCTTTAAGAATGAAGGCACAGAAGTTTGAGTTCTTTCAGAACTCGGTAGAGTACTTGGGTCATAAAATAGACAAGGATTGTCCACACCCCACCAAGGGCAAAGTTGATGCGATCAAGAATGCGCCCACTCCCAGAAACATATCTGAGATACAATCCGTTTTAGGATTAGTGCATCATTATGGGAAGTTCGTGTCAAATAGATACAGAGTAAAATTGCTAGGAGGTCTTCATGATCAGCATTTGGGAATGTGTCTACAAAGAGTCTAGCTAGAAGCTATCTATGGTGGCCTGGTCTAGATAAGGACATAGAACAAATGGTGAAACAGTGTAGCAAAAGTCAAGCAGTTGGAAAGTATCCACCAATAGCCATGGAAATGGCCGGCTAGAGTGTGGCAAAGATTACACGTTGACTCTGCAGAGTTAGATGGACAACAATTGTTCATTGTGATTGATAGTCACTCAAGTGGGTTGAGGTACTTCCGATGAAAAAAACGACATCCAGTAAAACGATAGACATTCTGCGAGGATTATTTGCATCCTAAGGATTTCCAGAAAAAATTGTGTCTGATATCGGACCTCAATTCTGTTCACAAGAGTTTGCATAATTCATGAAAGGGAATGGTGTAAAACACCCTAAAGTCGCTCCATACCATCCCGCTTCAAATGGAGCAGCAGAACGCACAGTGCAAATTGTGAAGCGTACATTAGTCAAACAACTGCTGGATACAAATCCAAAGAAAAGACAGTTGTCTCTGCCTTACAAACTGGCTAACTTGCTGATTACATATCGAAACACACCTCACACCACTACTGGTCAAACGCCAGCTGAAAGAATCAACCAAGAACAAGGTTTTCACTGTTGAAACCAAACTTGGCTCAAACAGTAGAAGAGAAACAGGAGAAACAAAAGCATATAATGACAGAAGTAGAGTAAAGGAAAGGAGTGTTGAGTTGAATCAGAAGGTAAAGGTGAAAAACTATCATCGCAAGTGGGTAAAGTGGTTACATGGAAGAGTAGTGAGAAAGTGCGGATCACGGATATACTTGGTCAAGATGTTTGGAAGTGGGAAGGTGAGAAAAGTACACATTGACCATGTCTTGCCTATGCAAGCTCGGACAGGTTTACAACCAGATCAATTAGACGAGTCAGATAATTTGGTTACCACTAACGTACAGATACCAACGGATGAACCAGAAATGGTACAAGAAGGTACACAAGATAGTGAGAGATTGAACCAGCCTGAAAATGGAGGTTCAAGTGTGGTTGACAGTCAAACAAAATTGACTGACGGGCTGGAATCTATGAATGTAGATCAAAAGGAAGGCTTGACCTTATCAAAAATGAGTTCATGTGGTTCTGAACAGTCAGAAACTTTTGGTCAGGGAAGATATCCAGAAAGAAGGAAATATCCAGTGGTTAAGTTTAATTTGTGAAGTTTAGTTTGTGAAATGCACATATCATTGTATATGCAACATACATGCATGATGCCCTCATTTTATTCAGATTATATACAACTATCAGACAGATTCTAATAAATTCATACCGCTTTATTATATTCAAAAATGTCAACAATGTTATATTCAAAAATGTCAACAAGGCGATAGCTTTTTCATTAAATTGTGGGAGGAGTTGTAATAGCGCCACCTTTGGTTGGAGGATTGTAAATGAGCACACTGTGCAGTCGATTTCCAGTCAACAGTGAGTCAACTCACATTCTGTGACTGAGCATAAGATATCACAGTAGCGAACACAATATGATAAGATGTAACCTGCTATTTGAGTGGGACAAGGTGTACTCGGATACATCGCTATTACAACTGAACAACTGACAGAGGCATGAGGAGGAGCTGGCCAAAGATGACTGGAAAGGGACCCAAGCAGGGATGATGGTGGGACAGCAATGGCAGGAATTTCTGGGAATAATTCGGAAGATGAGGGATCTTTTTATTCCAAAGGGGAAGAAAGATTCTAGGGGGAGAATGAGGTGACCGTTGCTGACAAGGGAAGTGAAGGACAGTATAAAAATAAAAGAGAAGGCATATAGCAATCGCAAAGATTAATGGGAAGCCAGAGGATTGTGAAGCTTTTAAACAACCACAGAAGGTAACTAACAAGGCAATACGGGGAGAAAATATGAAATACAAAGATAAGCTAGAAAATAATATAAAAGAGGATAGCACGAGTTTCTTCAGTTATATAAAGAGTTAGGAAGAGGCAAGAGTGAATGTTGGGCCGCTGGAGAATGATGCAGGAGAATTGAGAATGAGGAATAAAGAAATGGCAGAGGAAGACACCAGCAATGTGCCTGAAATTCAAGAGAGTCAGGGGGTGGAAGTTAGTGGAGTGGCTATTAGTAGGGAGAAGGTGCTTGGCAAGCTGAAAGGGCTGAAGGTGGATAAGTCACCTGGACCAGATGGACTGCACCCTAGGGTTCTGAAGGAGGTGGCGTTAGAGATTGTGGAGGCATTGATAGTGATATTTCAAGAATCACGAGAGTCAGGAGTGGTTCCAGATGATTGGAGACTTGCCAATATTACCCCGCTGGACAAAAAGGAAGTAAAGATTCAGATTCAGATTCAAAACTTTATTGTCATTGTGCAGTGTGCAAGTACAGAGACAACGAAATGCAGTTAGCATCTCACCGAGAAGCGCGAACACAGAATAATGGAACAGTAAAATAAATATATGTATATACAGTAGCAGTAGTGCAATGTCCGGGGAGGGAGAGAGATCAGTCACTGGGAGAAGGAGTATCCGGGGGGTGGGGGGGGAGGGTCCGGGAACGGAGAGAACTGTAGCGCCTCCCAGATGGGAGGAGGGTAAACAGTCTGTGGTTGGGATCAGTCCTTGACGATGCTGTGCGCCCTTTGCAGACATTGCTTGCTCTGGACAACCTCAATGGAGGGGAGCGAGGAACCGGTGATGCGTTGGGCAATTTTCACCACCATCTGCAGTGCTTTCCGGTCGTAGACAGAGCAGTTGCCATACCATACTGTGATACAGTTAGTAAGGATGCTCTCTATGGCACAGCGGTAGAAGTTCACCAGAATCTGAGGAGACAGTGGACCTTCTTTAGTCTCCTCAGGAAGAAGTGACGCTGGTGGGCCTTCTTAATCAGTGTTGAGGTATTGTGGGAGTTGAAGTAAAGCAGAATAGTGTGAACTATAATTAGTCTGACTGCAGTTGTTGGGAAGGTTTTACAGTCCATTATAAAGGATGTTATGGAGTGCTTAGAAGTTCACGATAAAAGAGGCTGAAGTGAGCATGGTTTTGTGAAGGGGTGGTCTTGCTTGACAATTTTGCTTAAATTCTTTGAATAAGTAAATAGCAGGACAGACAAAGGACAGTCAGTAGACATTATTTACCAAGATTTTTACAAAGCCTTTGATAAGGTGTTATACGTGCGGCGGCTAAGGAAGATGAGAGGCCACAGTATCAAGGGGCAGATACTAGCATGGCTAGCAGGTTGGCTGGATGGCAGAAGACAAAGGGTGGCAATAAAGGGGGCTTTTTCTGGTTGACTGCCAGTGACTAGTGGAGTTCCACATGGGTCGGTGCTGGGGCTGTTACTCTTCACAATGTATATTAATGATTTGGACAAGGGGATTGAAGGCTTTGTGGCCAGGTTTGCGGATGATATGAAAATAGGTGGAAGGGCAGGTAGTGCAGAGAAAGCAGGGACTCTGCAGAAAGACTTGGACATTTTGGAAGAGTGGGTAGAAAAGTGGTAGATGGAATATAGTGTAGCAGATTCAGATTCAGATTCAATTTTAATTGTCATTGTCAGTGTACAGTACAGAGACAACGAAATGCATTAGTGTGGAGTCATGCATTTTGGTAGTAGGAATAAATGCGTAGACTATTTTCTAAATGGGGAGATAATCCAGAAATTGGAGGTGCAAAGGGACTTGGGAGTGCTATGGGGAGAAGGCAGGAGAATGGGGTTAGGAGGGAGAGATAGATCAGTCATGATTGAATGGCGGAGTAGACCTGTTAGACCGAATGCCCTAATTTTGCTTCTATTACTTATGACCTAATGATTTTTTTTCTGTGCTGTACAACTCTTTGATCTAACCCCATTCCTCTGATAATCCACCTGCACAAGGTGTTACTGTTTTGGACCCTTTTAGTTAAGAAAGAATATGCTATGATTGAAAGAAAAAACAGAAGAGTATTTGTGCATCTGACAGTAAACTTTACTTAACTGGACTTGTTTTGAAGAGAATCATTTGACTTATTCTTGAAATGTGAGTTGTGTAATCACAAGCAACAGAAGAAGTCGGATCTGTATAGGAAGGATGACGTTAAGCTGGAAAGGGTGCAAGAGAACATTTCCGAGGATGTTGCCAGGACTCAAGGGCCTGAGCTATAAGGAGAGGTTGAACTTTATTCCCTGGAGAGCAGGAGGAATAGAGATAATAGTCTTTTAACCAGATTCGGAGAATCAATAACCAGGGGACAAAGATTTAAGATGAGAAGGGAAAGACTTAATAGGAATCTGAGGGCCAACTTTTTTACATGGAGGGTGGTGGGTACCGTATATGGAACGAGCTGCCATAGCTGGAAGTTGAGGCAGAAACTATTGCATTTAAAAGGCATTTGGACAGGTACATGGATAGGAATGGTTTAAAGCAATACGGGGCAAATACAGACAGCTGGAACCGAAATATCATAAGACCAAAGAGTAGAATTTGGCAATTCGGACCATCGGGTCTGATCACTTGATCTTGGCTGATCGAATACTTTGGTGATTGGAAGAAGGAGGGCTGATTTTATGGAAACACGTATGAACCTAAAGGCAAGGATAGATATTGAGATGTTTTTTTTCACAAGGGGGATCTCTAACATGGGACATTGATACAAGCTGGTCATTTAGAAACACAGAGATATAGAACAGTGCAGCACAGGAACAGGTCCTTCAGCCCACAATATCTGTGCCGACATGATGCCAAGGGCAATGCAGTGGCGCAGAGGTAGAGTTGATGCCTTACAGCGCTAGAGACTCATGTTCGATCCTGACTACAGGTGCTATCTGTGCAGGGTTTGTACGTTTTCCCTGTGACTGCGTGGGTTTTCTCTGGGTGCGCCGGTTTCCTCCCACACTCCAAAGACGTGTGTGTTTGTAAGTCAATTGGCTTTGGTGAAGGTTGTAAATTGTCACCCGTGTGTAGGAGGGTGTTATTGCGTGGGGTGATCGCTGGTCGGGGTGAGCCGAAGGGCCTGTTTCCATGCTGTATCTCCGGTCTAAAGTACAGTCTAACTAATCTAATTTGCCTGCACGTGGTCCATATTGCTCCTTTTGTTGCATATCCATGCATCTCTTAAATTCCACTATGATATCTGCCTTCACCACCACTCCTAGCAGTGCGTTCCATGCACTCGCCACTGAGTAAAAAAAACCTGCCTCGCACATCTACTTTCAACTTTTCTCGTCTGACCTTAATTCGGTGCCTTATGGTTTTTGACATTTCAAACTTGAAGGGTAGTTTTACCCTATCAATAAATTGTAGCTTTATTAAATTTTATCAGGTGTCCCTTCGGCCTTTGACTTTCCAGAGACAACAATCCAAGTTTGTCCAACCTCTGCTGCATTTCATACTCATAGTGATATAGCATGGAAACAGGCCCATTGGCCCAACTTGCCAATACCGACCAACATGCTCATCTACACTAGTCCCTCCTGCTGCCCATACCTGCCCATATCCCGCTAAACCTGTTCTATCCATGTACCTGTCTAAATGTTTCTTTAGGCCCTGGCTCAAATGCCCTCTATGGCAGCTTGTTCCATTCACCCACCACCTTTGCATGACAATTTTACCCCTCAGTTTCCTACTAAATGTTTCCCCCCTCACCTTCATTCTATGTCCTCTGGTTCTCGATTCCCCTACACTGGGCTGGAGACTCTGTGCGTTTACCTTTCACGATTCCTCTCACGATTTTATACACTTCTATAAGATCACTTCTCATCCGCCTGCGCTCCAAGAAATAACGTCCTCAACCTCTTCCTACAGCTCAGGCCCATGAGTCAAGGCAACTACCTCGTACATCTTTCCTGCACTTTTTCCAGCTTGACACCATCTTTCCTATAACATGGTGCCCAGACCTGAACACAATATTCTAAATGCAGCCTCACCAGCGTCTTATATAATTGCAACATGACCCCCCAATATCTAAACTCAACGTAATAATGCTTCATGTGGGACTGATCGCATTCTGTTTGTTTCTTCACAGGGTTTGACAGTAGGAATCCTGTACTGTTTTATGAATCAGGAAGTAAGTGGAAGTAATGTGTTAACTAACCTCCTCTCTTCCAGATGGCATGCAAAGTAATTCCTAGTGATGGTAAGCAGGTGATGAAAAGTGGCCATCATAGAGTCATACAGCACGGAAACAGGCCCTTCGGCCCAGCTTGCCCATGCTCACCATCACTACACTAAAGGAGGTAGTTGAGACAGGAACTATAACAACATCCACACAGAGGACATTTAGACAGGTAGTGCACAGGAAGGGTTTAGAGGGGTATGGGCCAAATGTGGGCAGGTGGGATTCGTGGTGAATTGGGCACATTGTATGGTATAGGCACGCAAGTTGGGCCGAAGGGCCTGTTTCCATGCTGTATGATTCTGTGACTATGACTCGAAGTAGGAGGAGGAGTAGGCCATTTGGCTCCTTGAACTTGCTGCCACATCCAATTGGAACATAGAACAATAATTATTATTATAATAGTCATTATTTATATACTTCCATCAGGACTCCCCTCAACCTTCTGACAATCCAATCTTGACCAACCTCTCCTTACAGCTATTTCCCTCTAAACGAGGCAGCATCCTGGTAAACCTCTTCTTCATCCTCCACACCATTCCTGTAAGGGGGTGACCAGAAATAAACTGGACTTTGGTGCGTTGCATGGAACACAGAGGATTTGCATAGTACATCGAGCATAGCACAGCACAGGAACAGGCTCTTCGGCCCACAATGTCCGTGCCCAACATGATGCCAAGTTAAATTAATTTCCTCTGCCCACATGTGAACCATATCCCTCCATTCCACGTATATCCATGTGCCTATCAAAACCATTCTTAAAGACCACTATCGTATCTGCTTCCACCACCACCCGGCAATGTGTTGCAGGCCCCCAGCACCCTCCATGTGAATAAAACTGCTGCGCACATCTCCTTTAAACTTTGCTCCTCTAATCTTGGAGCTCTGCCCTCTAGTATTTGACATTTCATAAGTTGTAGGAGCTGAATCAGGTCATTTGGCCCATCGAGTCTACTCCGGCATTCAATCATGACTGATCTAAGTTTTCCCACTTCTCCTACTTTCCCCCCATAACCCCTGACACCCGTACTAATCAAGAGCCTGTCAGTCTCCGCCTTAAAAAATATCCAATAACTTGGCCTCCACATGCATCTGTGGCAAGGAATTCCACAGATCACTATCCCCCTGAATAAATGTCCACCCTGGTGAAAAAGGTTCTGAGCGTCTACCGCCATGTTTTGCTGGATGAAGTCGTGTTACTAACGCATTAAAGGGTTGGTTCTTCCTCGGCAGGTACAGACTGAGATTCATCGACGATGGTTGCGGAGGCAGTTGGATAGTTATGGTGCTGTGCCCGTCATTGGGAAGAGCCACATGGACACCTCCTGCTGAGCTCTGGGCCAAAGGTCTAACCAACCCCCTCCCATCGATCCCGCTGTGCATTTCCTGCTACCTCACCACTCTCACAGTTGACGGATGACTACACCAGCCTTCGCCGCCACCCCCCTCCTCCCAGCGATGACACCCCTCTTCCCCCCTCCTCCCAACCCCCACGCAGGCCACTGTGGTAAGAAACCACTCTGGTGCCTCACAGAAGAACGTCTTCCACGCTGGACAAACTACTTGTATGCACCTAATCCCACAGGGTGAGTGATACATTACTTGTCCATCTTTACTTCCTACACCTTCAGGGCGGTAGAATTGCTGCCTTGCAGAGCCAGAGACACAGGTTCGATTCTGACTGCCGGTGTTGTCTGTACCAAGTTTGTACTTTCTCCCAGTGACTGTGTGGGTTTCCTCCGGGTGCTCCGGTTTCCTCTCATACTCCACATCCCACTACATTTTATATGTAGGTTAATTAGCTTTGGTAAAATTGTAAATTGTCTCTAGTGTGTGTCGGATAGTGTTAGTGTGTGGGGATCATGGTCGGTACGGACTCGGTGGGCCGAAGGGCCTGTTTCCGCGCTGTATCTCTTAACTAAAATTGAGCAGTTATCTCTTAACTAAATTGAGCACAGTTACACAACACACAATATGTGTGTCTGAAGAAGGGTCCCGACCCGAAACCTCACCTATCCATGTTCTCCAGCGGTGCAGCCTTTACCCATTGAGTTACTCCAGCACTTTGTGTTATTTTTTTTAGTTCCACAATGCTCTTAGCATTGGCACATTACACGGTGGCGCAGCGGTAGAGGTGGAGTCCTCGATTCCGTGCACACCAGCAGGCACCCTGCACACTAGCACTGTCCTACACAGGACGGACAATTAATAATTTTTACCAAAACGAATTTACCTACAAATCTACATCTTTGAGTGTGGGAGGAAAGTGGAGCACCCGGAGAAAACCACATGGTCACAGGGGAGAACCTACAAACTCCGTATAGACAGCACCTGTAGTCAGGATGGAACACGGGTCTTTGGCGCTGTGAGGCAGCAACTCTACCGCTGTCCCACTGTGCCATGACTAGTTTAGATGGGTCATCTTGGTTGGCATGGATGGGTTTTGCTGAGTGGCCTATTGTACGTTGTATGATGCTATGCCTCTTCTGTCTAAACCAGGCTTGGTTCATCTGTCTTGAGAATGCAATCGCTGCACCTCTACCATATAATCTCTTGTGTCTTTTTGCGTAATACAGGAGAAATTAAAAGGTGGCTAGCTCTTATCTTCTGAACATATCCTGCCTCGTCATCTCCATGAGGGGACTCACCAGTGGGATCTGAGAGGGCCTCGAAGGTTAACAGGATCTTCTCTGATGGGACAGGCTGGGTCAATGAGGAAGATGGCCGCCATTCTGACATGACTTTGGAGGTGGGATTGGGGGTCGGGGGGTGTGGGGGGGGGGGGGGGGGTCGGGATGGGTGGAGATACTTCCACAAAACTTCAGCAACCTTTGGAATCTCCAACCCTACTTCACCACCAATGGAAGACTTCCTCCTCCTGCGGAAAGTGGGATTCCAATACAGATCGAACGGACCTCTAGAGCCACAGCGAACAATGGATCAACCACCGCACACTTCTATATGCTCACCTCCTCGATATACAGTGTGTGGGATCTATTCCCCAGGGGGTCAATTTGGCCTTTACTAGCATTCCCATGACTCTCAGATAACGAAGGAATTGGGGGTGGTAGAAAAAATCAAATAGGATCCTCATGATCAAACATATTTCTTGAAGATATTTATTGAGTAACTATTATATTAATGCAGAGCGAGAAATAAAATTACAATTGTTTTGTATTTGTGTCAAAAAGATATACTTTTTAGATGTTTAAGAAGGAACTGCAGATGCTGAAAAATCGACGGTAGACAAAAATGCTGGAGAAACTCAGCAGGGTGAGGCAGCATCAAGCGGGTGAGGCAGCATCAATGGAGTGAAGGAAATAGGCAACGATGGTCTCGACCTGAAACGTTGCCTATTTCCTTTGTTCCATAGATGCTGCCTCACCCGCTGAGTTTCTCCAGCACTTTTGTCTACCTTATACTTTTTAGATAGTTAGATTAGTTTGTTGTGATATACACCAGGTTGCAATGAAAATTTCTTGTTTATTTTAAAGATACATAGAAAATAGGTGCAGGAGGAGGCCATTCGGCCCTTCGAGCCAGCACCACCTTTCATTGTGATCATAGCTGATCGTCCCCAATCAATAACCCGTGCCTGCTTTCTCCCCCATATCCCTTGATTCTACCAGTCCCTAGAGCTCTATCTAACTCTGCTGCCCTCTGTGGCAGAGAGTTCCACAAATTCACAACTCTCTGGGTGAAAACGTTTTTTTCTCACCTCAGTCTTAAATGGCCTCCTCTTTATTCTAAGCCTGTGGCCCCTGGTTCTGGACTCGCCCAGCATTGGGACCATTTTTCCTGCATCTAGTTTATAATTTTATATGTTTTTATAAGATTGCCCCTCATCCTTCTAAAATCCAGTGAATACAAGCCTAGTCTTTTCAATCTTTCCTCATATGACGGTCCCACCATCCCAGGGATCAATCTCGTGAACCTACGCTGCACTGCCTCAATCACAAGGATGTCCTTCCTCAAATTAGGAGACCAAAACTGCACACAATACTCCAGATGTGGTCTTACCAGAGCCCTACACAACTGCAGAAGAACCTCTCTACTCCTATACTGAAATCCTCTTGTTATGATGGCCAACATTCCATTAGCTTTCTTCACTGCCTGCTGTACCTGCACGCCAACTTTCAGTGACTGGTGTACAAGGACACCCAGATCTCGCTGTACCTCCCCCTTACCTAACCTAACCCCATTGAGATAATAATCTGTCTCTTTGTTTTTGCCACCAAAGTGGATAAGCTCACATTTATCTATATTATACTGCATCTGCCACGCATCTGCCCACTCACTGGACCTGTCCAGGTCACCCTGCAACCTCCTAACATCCTCTTCACAGTTCAGCAACTGTGGAAACAGGCCCTGCGGCCCACCAAGTCCACACCGTTCATCCGTTCACACTAGTTCTGTGTTATCCCACTTTCTCATCCACTCCCTACACTCTAGAGGCAATTCACATCCACTCCCTACACTCTAGAGGCAATCAATCAGTAAATCCGCACGTCTTTGGGATGTGATAGGAAACTAGTGCATCCAGCGGAAACCCATGCAGTCACAGGGAGAATATACAAACTCTGCACACAGACAGCACACAAGGTCAGGATCAAACATGTGTGCAGTGAGGTACAGGTACAATAAAAATCTCTGCATGGACGCAGACAACTTGTAGAACATAAATCATACATAATTTCTACAAGACAATGAAACACAAAAGGTTGTGCATAAGGCAATTACAATCCAAATCCATGGTAGTACAAGAGGCGTTGCGTAGTGTTCCGTTGCTGAGATAGGATTAGTGTTGAGCGGGTCAGTTCAACAACCTGATGGTTGTAGGCAAGTAGCTGTTTCTGAACCAGGACATGTGGGACCTCAGGCTTCTGTACCTCCTGTGAGAAGAGGGCACGGCCCAGACTGAGGTGTATTGGGGCTGTGCAGGTCGGTCCAGGAAACTGTTGGTTGTAGAAAAATAGTTCAGTTTAATTTAGAGACACAGTGTGGAAACAGGTCGTTCAGCCCACCGAGTCTGCACGGACTAGTAATCACCCCCTACACTAGGAATAACCTACACACGAGGGCAATTTACATTTACCTCCAAACCCATACATCTTTGGAGTGTTGGAGGAAACCGGAGCGCCTGGAGAAAACCCATGCGGTCTCCGGGAGAACGTACAAACTCTGTACAGACAACATCCATAGTAAGGATCAAACATGCGTTCATAGCGCTGTAAGGCAGCAACTTTACCATTGCGCCTCTGTACCTCCAAACTCCTCCTGAACCTGGTGGTGAGGGACTACAGGCTCCTGTACCTTGTCTGCCATTCCAACAATGAAAAATAATGTGAGCTAATAAAACATATTCAGGCACAGCCACGTGCTAAGTTGATGATTGATGTCAATAAATAAAGCTTCAAATCCTTCTCCTGACTCACTGGATGCAGAGTGATGGTCATGGAGTCATAGAGTGATACTGTGTGGAAACAGGCCCTTCGGCCCAACTCGCCTTTAACGGTCAACATTGTCCCAGCTACACTAGTCCCACTTGCCCTGCGCTTGGTCCATATTCCTCAACTCTGTGCCAGAGACTCCAGTGCATCTAATCCGACTATTCCTCTCATGATCTTATACACCTCTTACATAAGATCACCCACTTAGCTTCTGTGCTGCAAGGAATAGAGACCCAGCTGACTCAACCTCTCCCTATAGCGCACACCCTCCAGTCCTGGCAAGATACTCGTAGATCTTTTCTGAACTCTTTCCAGCTTGACAATATATTTCCTATAACATGGTGCCCAGAATTGAACACAATATTCTAAATGCGGTCTCACTAATCTCTTACCACAACTGCAACATGACCTCCCAACTTCTAAACTCAATACTCTGACCAGCACATGCCGTGAGTAATTACTCAGGGTAAGCTGTCAGTCGACTTTTATAATGTCTTCAAAAGCCATATCTCTTAATAAAGTACCGTATTTCCTGGCAATGAAGAGGCACCCCCATTTTGAGTTGCTAAATTTTGAAAGAAGGCTGGTGGGACATAGAAATTTCTCACGCTCAAAAAAAAATTAAAATAAAGAAAGTAACAATTCAATTTGCCCAAAATCTCCTTCATTCTGAATTACTGAATGGGTGGGGGGGTGGATGGTGACAGTGGTGGAGAGATGATGGGAAGAACGGGAGCACACCGGGACGTTGAATCAGTTGTGATCTTATGAATTGACAATACTAGTTCAAGGGATCAATTGGGGGGAGAGTTCCTTTCACAGCGTTTGGCGAGTCTGGCCATGGGTAAAAGTTACGGGGAGGGCAGCAGCGTTGAGAAGCAGGGGGTCGGGGATCATGCTAGTAACTCACTCACTCACCGCTGCCGTGGCGCTCCAGGCGTGAAGCCACCGCCTTGTGGCCGGGGAGGGGAGCAGCTCAGGTGGCTGCGAGCAGCCGCCAGACCGGAGAGCGGAACCGGCCGCCAATACCTCAGTGCCTGCCGGCCCGCTCACCTCTGGCAGTGCTCTCCGGCTGAAAACTCTCTCTCCTGCCCCTCGCCGGCTTCGCTCTTGTCAGCCAGCTTTCCCGCTAATCCTTATACATCCCGACAGCCGAGCAACCTCAACCTTGATCGCGCTGTCGGAATTTAAGGATTTGCGGGAAGCAGCTGACATGAGCGAGGCCGGCGAGCGGCAGGAGAGACGTTTTCAGCCAGAGAGCACTGCCAAGAGGTGAGCGTGGGCCGGCAGAATGCGCTGAGGTGGGCAGCCGGTTGTGCTGCCCGGTCCCGGCGGCCGCTCGTAGCCACCCGAGCTGCTTCCCTCCCCGGCTACAATGCGGTGGCTCCGTGCCCGGGGCATCATGGCAAGTGAGTTGCTGCCATGATCCCAGACTCCCTCCTTCTCGACGCTCCTGCCTCTCCCTGCAACTTTACCCCGGGCCAGACTCCCCACAGGCTGTGAAAGGAACTCCCCCACCCCCCCCCCCCCCCCAGCGGCGCTGTCCTTTTACAGCCGCTTCCCAACAGCTGCCAGCAATGAGGCTATCCCTCAGTACAGCAACACCGTTCTTGAAATAGCGTCTTCATTGCTGGGAAATAAGGTATTTAAAAACATATAGCTCAAAGAAATGTACTTACTATATTATTTGTACCCGAAACCACATTCTTCTCTCTGTTTTTCCTAAAATACTGTTAAAGATAAGGACATCCATGTTTGCACATGAGTAGTACACAGTCCACGCTGCAAAGGCAGAATTTCAGCTGCCTTCAGCTCGCCTTGTAATTGAAGGCTTGAAGCAGAGTCGACGGCACGTGGGCTGCATAGACGTTCGCATGTTGCAAGCATTGCGGATGAAAGACACGGGATTATGCCTACCTTAGGTAGTCACGATTCTCCCATGCCTTTACTATTTATATTTAATAATTACCATTTTATAATTTTAGTCAGGGTACGCAGTGCCTACCTTGGCTACCCTGACGGCACGTGCTAGACTCTGACTGATGGAGAGAGTGCCAAAAGCCTTTTTGACCGCCTTATCTACCTGCGACTCGACCTTCAAGGAACCATGAGCCTGCACTCCTAGATCCCTCTGCTCTACAACACTCCCCAGAGGCCAAACCATTCACTGTGTAGGTCCTGCCTTTGTTAGACTTCCAAAAATGCAACACCTCGCACTTCTCTGTATTAAATTCCATCAACCATGCCTCAGCCCACCTGGCCAATCGATCCAGATCCTGTTGCAATCGTTCACAACCATCTTCACTATCTGCAAAAACCACCCACTTTTGTATCATCAGCAAACTTGCTAATCTTGCCCTGTATGTTCTCATCCAAATCATTGATGTAGATGACAAACAGTAAAGGGCCCAGCACTGAAACCCTGAGGCACACCTCTTTGTCACAGTAGACAAAACTGCTGGAGAAAACACAGCAGGTGCGGCAGCATCAATGGAGCGAAAGAAATAGGCACAGGCATCCAGTCTGAGAAGCAACCTTCCACCATCACCCGCTGCTTCCTTCCATTGAGCCAATTTGTATCCATTCAGCTATCTTTCCTTTGGTCCCATGCAATCTAACCTTCCAGAGCAGCCTATCATGTAGAACGTTGCCTAACGCCTTGCTGAAGTCCATGTATACAACATCTACAGCTCTGCCCTCATCAACCTTTTGGTCACGTCTTCAAAACACTCAATCAGATTTGTGAGACATGACCTCCCACGTACAAAACCATGCTGACTATCCCTAATCAGCCTTTGCCCATCCAACTGCTGTATAACCTATCCCTCAGAATACTCTCTAATAACTTTCCATCTACAGATGTTAAGCTCACTGGTCTATAGTTCTCAACAATTCCCCTGCAGCCCTTCTTAAAAACAAGCACAACATTTACCACCCTCCAGTCTTGTGGCACCTCTCCTGTATTTAAGAAAAGTTGTAAATTTCAACCAGGGCTCCCACAATTTCCTCTCTAGTTTCCCACAATGTCCTCGGATATATCTGATCAGGCCCTGGAGACCTGTATACCTTCCAACGTGATAGCACCTTCAGTACTTCGTCGACTGTAACACTGATGGCTCTCAACACACTTCCATTGACTGCTCCAAGTTCCTCTGTCCTACTGCCTTTCTGCTCGGTAAATGCAGAGGAGAAATACTCATTGAGGACCTTGCCCATCTCTTGTGGCTCCACACAGAGGTGACCGCTTTGAATCCTGAGAGGTCCAATCTCTCCCTAGTTACCATTTTCCTCCTTATGTATTTCAGAGCTATCTCCTGGCCCCTTTTCGCCCTTCTGATTACCTGTTTTTACTCCTTAGCTCCCGAATTCCTCCAGGGATGCACTTGATCCCAGCTTCCTATACCTGTTCCCATGCATCCTTCTTGTTTTTGAGTAACGTCTCAATCTCCCTCTTCAGCCAAGCTTCCTTACATTTATCTGCTTTGCCCTTCACTCTAACGGGGACGTACACATCCTGAGCTTTCTTCAGTACAGTTTTAAAAACATCCCACTTGGCCGATGTTGCTTTTCCATTTAATAACTTGCTCCATCAACTTGAGCGAGACCTTCTCTCATACCCTCAACGTTGGCCTTACCCCAGTTGAGCATTTTAACACCGGAACCCTCTCCGTCCATATCCATAACTATCTTAAACCTAATCGAACTGTGGTCACTGGTCCCAAAAGGCTCCTCCACACACACTTCATTAACTTGCCCTTCCCAATTTCGCAATACTAGATCCAATGTTGCCTCTCTCACATGTGGGGGCCTCTACATACTGCTTGAGAAAACTCTCCTGAACACTTTGAAGAATTGTACCCCCATTTAAACCTTCACACTATGATTTCCAAGTCTATATTGGGAAAGTTAAAATCTCCTACTACAACAACCTTATTTGACCTGCAGCTGACTGCAATCTCCCAGCACATTTGTTCTTCTAATTCCTGTTGACTACGCCGCCACTTATGCCGTCATTTTTGGCCACCTCGCTCAGTCCCACTCCGCCGGGATTGGTCCAGAGGATTTTTCCCCCTCGATGTGGTTTTCAGAAAATGTGTTTGTTGGCTTGCTAAGTGTCTGCCCAATTGGCTTGGCTTTTAAAGGGCTTTGAGAAAACGTGTTTTGTTGGCTTGCAAAGTGTCTGCCAATTGGCTTGGCTTGGCTTTAAAGGGCTTTCAACAGTTTCGGATGGATAAAGCGTGACTGTGTTTAATTGCAGAAATTGTCGCTCATTCCGCGAGAATGGCAGATGACGGCATTTCCGACTGGCGGCAAGATGGCGCTGAGTGCGTCATTTCCTTTTCGTGGTAAGATGACGCTGACTGCAGGAGGCACAGAGTGAAGATGACGTTGAATAATTCAAGAGAGCTTACTGCTCTGTCTATGGTGAGTGTGTTTTTTGACGTTATTTAAAGCCGTTTTTCCTTCAGCAGCAGCCTCGACAAGAGGCTTTTAAATGTTTGAATCATTCGGTTTACACACTGTATGTTCACCACGTTCTGAAGTTACTTGGCATTTTAGTATTGGGTGTGTGTGAGTGAGTCTATGTGTGTGAGTGAGTCTGTGTGTGTGTGTACAGGGGTTGCACGTAAGATCTCCGGGTGGAAAGGGCTTGACGAACGGAACCGCTCAATCCATGTGAAGGACATCGCAACTTCTGGTATATGTTGTTAATAAACAAAATGCATACTTTCCTACCTGACTGCCAAAATGGTGAGTTTTTGTGCTGTAAATAATTGTGGAAGTCAGGGTAACCGTGAGAGATATCTATGCTTCAGAATTCCAAACGTGAAGAGAAATGAAGGTAAAGAGAAGCGAGAGCTGAAGGGAAAACAACAGCTAAAGTGCTTGGTGAACATTGGCCGTGCAGATATCAAGATTGAAAATATTGGGAATTATCGCGTTTGCTCACTGCATTTCATCAACAGTAAGACATTATTTGTGTTTTTTCTTGATTCCTTTGGTATCTAAAAAGTTTCAGAAGTGATAAATCTGGCTGTAAATTTTTTTAAACTCCCATGGTTCTGAAGTGGGTTTTACATGCAAAAAGAAAACACTTCTGAAGCTAAATTTATCATAAAAAAATCTCCAGACTTACGAGTGGCATGTGGTATTGATTATCATTATGGTATTGAGATGTATAGTTTGGCAAATAATAAAATGTCTTTGCAGCTTAAACACCCACTACCTTTCAATTGGATATTGTCAATTTGCTGAGGTTGATTATGTCCAATTAACAACTAACATTATGCCATTCCTTGGCTTGCATCTGAGTTAAATGTAATTCAAAACCCACGTACAGTTAATGATTTTTTAAAGGATACTGCAAGCCCATCAGCTGTGAGTGACTGAACTGCCAGCACACCAGCTGTCAGTGACTGAACTGCCAGCCCACGAGCCGTGAGTAAGTGAACTGCCAGCCCACCAGCTGTGAGTGATTACATTGCCAGCCCACCAGCCATGAGTATGTGAACTGCCAGCCCACCAGCTGTGAGTGACTACACTGCCAGCCCACCAGCTGTGAGTGACTACACTGCAGCCCATCAGCTGTGAGTAAGTGAACTGCCAGCCCAATAATCCGTTCAGTCCATCCTCTCCCCTTTCCTCTTACACAGAATCTGTCACCTGTTTTGGGCAGAATTCCTGGCAGTTTCTCAGCTGCCAGCCTGCCAGGTTCGAGTGATTGTACTGCCAGGCCTCAGTGACTGAACTGCCTGGCATCAGTGACTGAGCTGCCTGGCATCAGTGACTGGGCTGCCAGCCCAATAATCGATTCGGCCCACAACCTCCATACTAACCCTCTAAAAACCAGTCCCTTCGGCCCCACAACACCCATACTAGCGCAACAGAACCCCCCCCCCCCCCCCCACTGGCCATCAATATTGGAATTGGTGGAGGGTGGAATATTGCGACGGGCCCACTTAATCTAGTTCTATTAATATTATTAATTTGCTCCTTTTGCCCCATAACCACCCTATCCACAGATGCATAGCCCCCAACTCGCAGGTGCGTCTAGAGAGGGGGTGGGGTTAGAGAGTGAGGGCAGGGAGAGAATGGGGAGAGACAAAGATAGAAGAACAGAGACAGAAGGACAAGAGACAGAGGGAGAGAGGGCTTGAGGGGAGGAGGAGAGGGAGGGTGGGGGAGGATGGGAGAGAGAGATGGGAGAAGAGACAGAGGGGAGGAGAGAGAGGGGAGGAGAGAGAGGGGGAGAGAGAGGGAGGATGGCTGAGAGGGGAGGAAGGGATAGGGGGTGGAGGGGAGAAGGGGGTTTAGGGGAGTGAGGGCAGGGGGGGTGGGGGTAAGGTAGCGGGAGAGAGAGGGAGGGTGGAGAGAGGGTGCGAGAGAGGGGATGAGAGATGGGGAAGAGAGGGAGAGGGGGAGAGGGGGGGGGGGGGGGAGAGGGAGAGAGAGAGGAGTGGGGCGGGGCGGCAGATCGCGGGGGGCAGTTTGAGCCCGGAGCGATCCGAGGACCAAAGATGCTATAGCGAGCTATAGTCTATTTGCTGAGGACTGCCAAAAAGCTTCCACCAGCGTTACAGAGGATGGGGCCGCGGACACGGACACGGAGATGAGGTCGGGTAGAGAGGAGCGGAGAAAGAGGGTGGGAGGAGATGGGAGGAGGTGAGAAGATGAGGAGTTGAGAAGATGAGGAGGTGGCGGGCGAGTGAGTGGGCTGCAAACAGCGGAGAGCGACAGCATCGGCTTGACTCTCTGGAAACCGGCAGCTGAGTGAGCGGGCGGGCGAGCGAGCTGGTGGGCGGGTTGGGGGGTGTTGGGAGGGGCATGACTTCACAAGCTGCATGGGCGGGACCACGAGGAAGGCATTATGAGGTCAGCAGCTGGGCAACCTTAAGCTGGGCAACTAAAACTAAGATCTTGACCACTTTCGACTTTCTGTTTCGTGATTTCCGAGAGAACGCTGCCACTTATGGCCGTCATTTTTGGCCACCTCGCTCAGTCCCACTCCGCCGGATTGGTCCGGAGGGTTTTTCCCCTCGATGTGGTTTTCAGAAAATGCGTTTGTTGGCTTGCTTAAGGGTCTGCCCAATTGGCTTGGCTTTTAAAGGGCTTTGAGAAAACGTGTTTTGTTGGTTTGCAAAGTGCCTGCCCAATTGGCTTGGCTTGGCTTTTATAGGGCTTTCAAC
>JAWMAR010000018.1:998751-1050995 GCA_036785375.1 Leucoraja ocellata | reverse complement strand
CAATGTGGTTTGAGAAAATATAGTGGAAATGCTAAAGCTGTGTTGCCTTTTGGTTTGGAAAATTCTAAATCTGTATTGCCTTTTGGTTTGGAGAAATGCTAACGCTGCGTTGCCTTTGGTTTGGAAATGCTAAATCTGTGTTGCTTTATTAAAGTTGCCTTGCCTAGTTAAAGTTGCCTTGCCCATAACTGTTGCCTTACCTAATTAAAGTTGCCCTGCCTAATTAATGTTGCCTTGCCTAATGAAAGTTGCCTCACCTAATTAAAGTTGCCTTGCCTAATTAAAGTTGCCTTGCCTAATTAAAGTTGCCTTGCCTAATTAAAGTAGCCTTGACTAATTAAAGTTGCCTTGACTAATTAAAGTTGCCTTGCCATCTTACTCTGCTCATCCGGTGCCGAGGATTGTTCCTATCGATGAAAATACAACATTTATTTGCATTAAAAAAATGATGAGATGCTCTCTCCTGTCAATCACGTCATGACGGCACGCCCCTTCTGGTGGAAGGGGGAGGCACTATAAAACCCCAGAAGTGTGGGCGTGGCTGAGTCTCTGCAAGATGGAGGAGGGAGAGGCCACGACTCGCTGTCTTTAGTGGCCTTGCACCCTGCTTCAAATGGTAAGAAACTGCACGTGAATTTGGTGGCCTTGCACCCTGCCTGAAATGGAATTTCAAGGAATAGCCGTGAGTCAACTGCCAGTCCACCAGCCGTGAGTTAGTAAGCTGCCAGCACAACACGCTTGAGTGACTGAGCCGCCAGCCCAAGCCAATTTAATATAGAGATTGAACGGTCAAATTGTAACAAAGAAAATCTGAGTATTTATCTCAGAAGTCATCATTCAACGAAACACACTTTTAATGACAACATTCTTGGTCGATGTTCCATCCTTCAGGAAAACTTTGACATTTCCCTTCATCTTTCCTTGGCTAAGAGACACATATAATTTTCCATGTGATTATTTCTGAGACATTAAGTTCTTTCCCGTTGCTTCTCCTGTGCCTACTGATCCTCACTACTTCTCGCTGTCGCTCTTGACTTTCCTTGACTATCCCGCAGCACTTTTTCTCTCCATCATCTAGGCACGATATTTTGTGGTTCGAAAGTCGAGAAAGTGTGGTTCGAAAGTCGTAACTAGTAGTAACACAGGAAGGGGTACACCGTACTCTCACAGAGGCTCAGGATTGAGCGAGGGTTCCGAAGACGGACAGGCAGGAGACGTAGTCGGGGTAGCGGAAAGTTCGGTAACCAGGAGATCCACCACACACGATGCAAACAAACCAACGAGAGACAGACGAAAGGAGAGTCGAAGCCAGGCAGGAAGTCAAGAAGTCGCTGGAGGAGTCTTGCATGAATGCTGAGAACAATCTGCACTGTGTGAACGGTGAGGAGAGTCTATATACCGGGTTAATTGGTGACCAGAGGCAACTGAGTGCAACATGTGAGGAGAGTTGGGCTGATGAGAGGGGAGTGGCAGGCAGGCAGGTGAGGAGAAGGAGGGACCGGTGGAAACGTACTGGGAGGTGAAGTGGATGAGAATGAGGAGAGGGCAGACTGTGTGGTTCGAAACTCGAGAAAGTGTGGAGTTCGAAAGTCGAGAAAGTGTGGAGTTAGTCGAGAAAGTGTGGAGTTAGAGAGTCGAGAAAGTATAGTTAGAAAGTCGAGAAAGTGTGGAGTTCGAAAGTCGAGAAAGTGTGGACTTCGAAATTCGAGAAAGTGTGGTTAGAAAGTCGAGAATGTGGTTAGTGTAACGGATATAGCTTGGACCCAATAGCAGCACAGAATCAGGCAGGTATAATTGGTAATGAACTTTATTACGAAACTGTAACACAGAGTAGTAACACAGGAATGGGTACACCGTTCTCACACAGAGGCTCAGGATGAGCGAGGGTTCCGAAGAGGGGCAGGCTTGAGACGTAGTCGGGGTAGCGGAAAGTCCGGTAACCAGGAGATCCAACACACGATGCCAGCAAACCAGCGAGAGACAGACGAAAGGAGAGTCGAAGCCAGGCAGGAAGTCGAGAAGTCGCTGGAGAGTCTTGCATGATTGCTGAGAACAATCTGGAACTTTCTGAACGGTGAGGAGAGTCTATATACCGGGTTAATTGGTGATCAGAGGCAACTGAGTGCAACAGGTGAGGAGAGTTAGGCTGATGAGAGGGGAGTAGCTGGCAGGCAGGTGAGGAGAAGGAGGGACCGGTGGAAAAGTACTGGGAGGTGAAGTACCTAACCCTAACCCCCCCCCCCCCCCCCCCACATCAAGGGACGACTCCGGCCATCCCAAAACAAACAAAAAAAACACAATAAGAAAATAAACCCAATCCCACGCAGAGTTGGGTGGAGGAGGGGGACCGGAGGAGGGGCTAATATTCGTCCGAGACATCCATGTCCGCGTCCTCCTCCATGGCATCAGAGGAAAGCTCAGAGGTTCGACTCACCAGTAATTCCTCCGCTACTGGTGAGTCTGGCCCTTTTACTGGACACTTGGAGATGCAATGACCCTGTCGCCTCTCCCGACGTCTCGCCAGGATGAGTCGGTCCAAACGGGTCGTTAGCTCGATAAGCCCATCCAGAGAAGAAGGAAGGTCGTTGGGACACCAACTCATCCTTGATATAGTCATTCAAGCCCAGCAGGAAAGCGCCACACTGGGCCGGGGCGTTCCAATCACTCTGACGGGCCCTGGTGCGAAAGTCGATGGCGAAGTCAGCGACGCTCTGGTTCCCCTGGCTCAACCCCAGCAGACCTCCCCGCGCGTCCGGACCCTCGATACCTCACCGAACACCTTCCGAAGCTCCGCGGCGAAGGACTGGAAAGAGGAGAAAGCCGGCGTGCGTCGCTCCCATTCAGCCGTTCCCCACAGCCGAGCTCTGCCAGTCAGGTGATTAATGGTAAACGCCACTCTCGCCGCTTCCTGGGCGAAGGTGTAGGGCTGTAGGGGCGAAGAGAATGGAACAGTTCGTGATGAATGGGTTGCAGCCCTCCGGGTCTCCAGTGTAGCGCTCCGGGGTTCCCACCCGGGGCTCAGGTGATGGTCCTGGCGGACCGGGAGCTGGTGCTGTCGGAGCCGGAGGCGAAGCCTGGGGTGTAGCCTGGGCGAGGGTGGTCGTCAGCTGTTGGACCTGGGTGGCGAGTGCAACCAATGCTTGCTCTTGGTTTGACACAGCCTGTCGAACCTCGGAGTTGGAGGCAGTGAGCATAGCTTCGTGCTGCAGGAGCGTGTGCTCAATCCTCTCGAAGCGGTTTGACGGAGACGTTGTGTGCGCTGAGTCCATTGGTTGGCCAGATTGTACTGTAACGGATATAGTTTGGACCCAATAGCAGCACAGAATCAGGCAGGTATAATTGGTAATGAACTTTATTACGATACTGTAACACAGAGTAGTAACACAGGAATGGGTACACCGTACACACAGAGGCTCAGGATTGAGCGAGGGTTCCGAAGAGGGACAGGCAGGAGACGTAGTCGGGGTAGCGGAAAGTCCGGTAACCAGGAGATCCAACACACGATGCAAACAAACCAACGAGAGACAGGCGAAAGGAGAGTAGAAGCCAGGCAGGAAGTCGAGAAGTCGCTGGAGAGTCTTGCATGAATGCTGAGAACAATCTGGCACTGTGTGAACGGTGAGGAGAGTATATATACCGGGTTAATTGGTGATCAGAGGCAACTGAGTGCAACATGTGAGGAGAGTTGGGCTGATGAGAGGGGGGTGGCAGGCAGGCAGGTGAGGAGAAGGAAGGACCGGTAGGAAAAGTACTGGGAGGTGAAGTGGATGAGAATGTGGAGAGGGCAGACTGTGTTGGTTCGAAAGTCGAGAAAGTGTGGAGTTCGAAAGTCGAGAAAGTGTGGAGTTAGTCGAGAAAGTGTGGAGTTAGAAAGTCGAGAAAGTGTGGAGTTAGAAAATCGAGAAAGTGTGGAGTTATATGTCGAGAAAGTGTGGAGTTAGAAAGTCGAGAAAGTGCGGAGTTAGAAAGTCGAGAAAGTGTGGAGTTAGAATGTCGAGAAAGTATGGAGTTAGAGAGTCGAGAAAGTGTGGAGTTAGAAAGTCGAGAAAGTGTGGAGTTAGAAAGTCGAGAAAGTGTGGACTTCGAAATTCGAGAAAGTGTGGTTAGAAAGTCGAGAATGTGGTTAGTGTAACGGATATAGCTTGGACCCAATAGCAGCACAGAATCAGGCAGGTATAATTGGTAATGAACTTTATTACGAAACTGTAACACAGAGTAGTAACACAGGAATGGGTACTCCGTACTCACACAGAGGCTCAGGATGAGCGAGGGTTCCGAAAAGGGCAGGCTTGATACGTAGTCGGGGTAGCGGAAAGTCTGGTAACCAGGAGATCCAACACACGATGCAAACAAACCAGCGAGGGGACAGACGAAAGGAGAGTCGAAGCCAGGCAGGAAGTCGAGAGGTCGCTGGAGAGTCTTGCATGATTGCTGAGAACAATCTAGAACTTTCTGAACGGTGAGGAGAGTCTATATACCGGGTTAATTGGTGATCAGAGGCAACTGAGTGCAACAGGTGAGGAGAGTTAGGCTGATGAGAGGGGAGTGGCTGGCAGGTGAGTAGAAGGAGGGACCGGTGGAAAAGTACTGGGAGGTGAAGTACCTAACCCTAACCCCCCCCCCCCCCCCCCCCCCATCAAGGGACGTCTCCGGCCATCCCCAAAACAAAACAAAAAAACACAATAAAGAAAATAAACCCAATCCCACGCAGAGTTGGGTAGGAGGAGGGGGACCGGAGGAGGGCTAATATTCGTCCGAGACATCCATGTCCACATCCTCCTCCATGGCATCAGAGGAACAGCTCAGAGGTCGACTCACCAGTAATTCCTCCGCTACTGGTGAGTCTGGCCCTTTTACTGGACACTTGGAGATGCAATGACCCTGTCGCCTCTCCCGACGTCTCGCCAGTATGAGTCGGTCCAAACTGGTCGTTAGCTCGATAAGCCCATCCAGAGAAGAAGGAAGGTCGTGGGACACCAACTCATCCTTGATATAGTCATTCAAACCCAGCAAGAAAGCGCCACACTGGGCCGGGGCGTTCCAATCACTCTGACGGGCCCTGGTGCGAAAGTGATGGCGAAGTCAGCGACGCTCTGGTTCCCCTGGCTCACCCCAGCAGACCTCCCGCAGCGTCCGGACCCATCGATACATCACCGAACACCTTCCGAAGCTCCGCGGCGAAGGCCAGGAAAGAGGAGCAAGCCGGCGTGCGTCGCTCCCATTCAACCGTTCCCCACAGCCGAGCTCTGCCAGTCAGGTGATAAATGGTAAACGCCACTCTCGCCGCTTCCTGGGCGAAGGTGTAGGGCTGTAGGGCGAAGAGAATGGAACAGTTCGTGATGAATGGGTTGCAGCCCTCCGGGTCTCCAGCGTAGCGCTCCGGGGTTCCCACCCGGGGCTCAGGTGATGGTCCTGGCGGACCGGGAGCTGGTGCTGTCGGAGCCGAGGCGAAGCATGGGGTGTAGCCTGGGCGAGGGTGGTCGTCAGCTGTTGGACCTGGGTGGCGAGTGCAACCAATGCTTGCTCTTGGTTTGACACAGCCTGTCGAACCTCGGAGTTGGAGGCAGTGAGCATAGCTTCGTGCTGCAGGATGCCTGTGCTCAATCCTCTCGAAGCGGTTTGACGGAGACGTTGTGTGCGCTGAGTCCATTGTTGGCCAGATTGTACTGTAACGGGTATAGCTTGGACCCAATAGCAGCACAGAATCAGGCAGGTATAATTGGTAATGAACTTTATTACGATACTGTAACACAGAGTAGTAACACAGGAATGGGTACACCGTACACACAGAGGCTCAGGATTGAGCGAGGGTTCCGAAGACGGGCAGGCAGGAGACGTAGTCGGGGTAGCGGAAGGTCCTGTAACCAGGAGATCCAACACACGATGCAAAAAAACCAACGAGAGACAGACGAAAGGAGAGTCGAAGCCAGGCAGGAAGTCAAGAAGTCGCTGGAGAGTCTTGCATGAATGCTGAGAACAATCTGGCACTGTGTGAACGGTGAGGAGAGTCTATATACAGGTGAGGAGAGTTGGGCCTGATGAGAGGGGCGTGGCAGGCAGGTGAGGAGAAGGAGGGACCGGTGGAAAGTACTGGGAGGTGAAGTGGATGAGAATGAGGAGAGGACAGACTGTGACAGTTAGAAAGTCGAGAAAGTGTGGTTAGAAAGTCGTGACATTATGGTTCGAAAGTCGTGAAAGTGTGGTTAGAAAGTCGAGAAAGTATGGAGTTAGAAAGTCGAGAAAGTGTGGAGTTAGAAAGTCGAGAAAGTGTGGTTAGTATGTCGAGAAAGTGTTTAATTAGAAAGTCGAGAATGTGTAGTTAGAAAATCGAGCAAGTGTGGAGTTATAAAGTCGAGAAAGTGTGGAGTTATAAAGTCGAGAAAGTGTGGAGTTAGAAAGTCGAGAACGTGTTGAATTAGAAAGTCGAGAAAGTGTATTTAGAAAGTCGAGCAAGTGTGGTTCGAAAGTCGAGAAAGTGTGGAGTTAGGAAGTCGTGAGTGTGGAGTTATAAATTCGAGTAAGTGTGGTTAGAAAGGGGAGAAAGTGTGGAAATAGAAAGTCGCGAAAGTGTGGAGTTAGAAAGTCGCGAAAGTGTGGAGTTAGAAAGTCGAGAGTGTGTGCAGTTAGAAAGTCGAGAAAGTGTGTAGTTAGTAAGTCGAGAAAGTGTGGAATTAGAAAGTCGAGAATGTGTAGTTAGAAAATTCGAGCAAGTGTGGTTAGAAGGTCGAGAAAGTGTGGAGTTATAAAGTCGAGGAAGTGTGGAGAAAGAAAGTCGAAAACGTGTGGAGTTAGAAAGTCGAGAATGTGTGGAGTTAGAAAGTCGAGAAAGTGAGGAGTTCGAAAGTCGAGAAAGTGTGGAGTTAGAAAGTCGTGAGTGTGGAGTTATAAAGTCGAGAAAGTGCGGAGATAGAGTTGAGAAAGTGCGGTTAGAAAGTCGAGAAAGTGTGGTTCGGAAGTCGAGAAAGTGTGTGGTTAGAAAGTCGAGAAAGTGCGGAGTTAGATGTAGAGAAAGTATGGTTAGAAAGTCGAGAAAGTGTGTAGTTAGAAAGTCGAGAATGTGTGGAATTAGAAAGTCGAGAAAGTGTGGAGTTAGAAAGTCGAGAAAGTGAGGAGTTCGAAAGTCGAGAAAGTGTGGAGTTAGAAAGTCGTGAGTGTGGAGTTATAAAGTCGAGAAAGTGCGGAGATAGAGTTGAGAAAGTGCGGTTAGAAAGTCGAGAAAGTGTGGTTCGGAAGTCGAGAAAGTGTGTGGTTAGAAAGTCGAGAAAGTGCGGAGTTAGATGTAGAGAAAGTATGGTTAGAAAGTCGAGAAAGTGTGTAGTTAGAAAGTCGAGAATGTGTGGAATTAGAAAGTCGAGAAAGTGTGGAGTTAGAAAGTCGTGAGTGTGGAGTTATAAAGTCGAGAAAGTGCGTAGTTCGAAAGTCGAGAAAGTGTGGAGTTGGAAAGTCGAGAAAGTGTGGGAGTTAGAACGTCTGTAGTTAGAAAGTCGAGAAAGGGTGTAGTTAGAAAGTCGAGAAAGTGTGGAGTTATATGTCGAGAAGATGTGGTTCGAATGACGAGAAAGTGTGGGTGATCGAAAGTCGAGAAAGTGTGGAGTTAGAAAGTCGAGAAAGTGTGGAGTTAGAAAGTCGAGAAAATTTGGAGTTAGAAAGTCGAGAAAGTGTGGAGTTAGAGTCGAGAAGGAGTGGAGTTAGAAAGTCGAGATAGTGTGGAGTTAGATGTCGAGAAAGTGTGGAGTTAGAAAGTCGAGAAAGTGTGGAGTTAGAGTCGAGAAGGAGTGGAGTTAGATGTCGAGAAAATGTGGAGTTAGAATGTCGAGAAAGTGTGGAGTTCGAACTTCGAGAAAGTGTGGAGTTAGAAAGTCGAGAACGTGTGGAATTAGAAAGTCGAGAAAGTGTATTTAGAAAGTCGAGCAAGTGCGGTTCGAAAGTCGAGAAAGTGTGGAGTTTGAAAGTCGTGAGTGCGGAGTTATAAAGTCGAGAAAGCGCGGAGTTACAAAGTCGAGAAAGTGTGGAGTTAGATGTCGAGAAAGTGTGGAGTTATAAAGGCGAGAAAGTGTGGAGTTAGAAAGGGGAGAAAGTGTGGAAATAGAAAGTCGAGAAAGTGTGTAGTTAGAAAGTCGAGAAAGTGTGTAGTTAGAAAGTCGAGAAAGTGTGTGGTTATTATGTCGAGAAAGTGTGGAATTAGAAAGTCGAGAATGTGTAGTTAGAAAATCGAGCAAGTGTGGTTCGAAAGTCGTGAAAGTGTGGAGTTATAAAGTCGAGAAAGTGTGGAGTTAGAAAATCGAGAAAGTGTGGAGTTAGAAAGTCGAGAAAGTGTGGAGTTAGAAAGTCGAGAAAGTGCGGAGATAGAGTTGAGAAAGTGCGGTTAGAAAGTCGAGAAAGTGTCTGGTTAGAAAGTCGAGAAAGTGTGGAGTTAGATGTAGAGAAACTGTGGTTCGAAAGTCGAGAACGTGTGGAGTTAGAAAGTCGAGAAAGTGTGGAGTTGGAAAGTCGAGAAAGTGTGGAGTTAGAACGTCTGGAGTTAGAAAGTCGAGAAAGTGTGGAGTTAGAACGTCTGGAGTTAGAAAGTCGAGAAACTGTGAAGTTAGAAAGTCGAGAAAGTGTGGTTAGAAAGTCGAGAAAGTGTTGAGTTAGAACGTCTGGGAGTTAGAAAGTCGAGAAATGTGTGGTTCGAAAGTCGAGAACGTGTGGAGTTAGAAAGTCGAGAAAGTGTGATTAGAAAGTCGAGAAAGTGTGGAGTTAGAACGTCTGGAGTTAGAAAGTCGAGAAAAGTGTGGAGTTAGAACGTCTGGAGTTAGAAAGTCGAGGAAGTGTGGAGTTATATGTCGAGAAAGTGTGGTTCGAATGTCGAGAAAATGTGGTGATCGAAAGTCGAGAAAGTGTGGAGTTAGAAAGTCGAGAAAGTGTGGAGTTAGGTCGAGAAAGTGTGGAGTTAGAAAGTCGAGAAAGTGTGGAGTTAGAAAGTCGAGAAAGTGTGGAGTTATAAAGTCGAGAAAGTGTGGAGTTAGATGTCGAGAAAGTGGGAGTTAGAAAGTCGAGAATGTGTAGTTAGAAAATCGAGCAAGTGTGGAGTTATAAAGTCGAGAAAGTGTGGAGTTATAAAGTCGAGAAAGTGTGGAGTTAGAAAGTCGCGAAAGTGTGGAGTTAGAAAGTCGAGAGTGTGTGCAGTTAGAAAGTCGAGAAAGTGTGTAGTTAGTAAGTCGAGAAAGTGTGGAATTAGAAAGTCGAGAATGTGTAGTTAGAAAATCGAGCAAGTGTGGGTTAGAAGGTCGAGAAAGTGTGGAGTTATAAAGTCGAGGAAGTGTGGAGGAAAGAAGACGAAAACGTGTGGAGTTAGAAAGTCGAGAATGTGTGGAGTTAGAAAGTCGAGAAAGTGAGGAGTTCGAAAGTCGAGAAAGTGTGGAGTTAGAAAGTCGTGAGTGTGGAGTTATAAAGTCGAGAAAGTGCGGAGATAGAGTTGAGAAAGTGCGGTTAGAAAGTCGAGAAAGTGTGGTTCGGAAGTCGAGAAAGTGTGTGGTTAGAAAGTCGAGAAAGTGCGGAGTTAGATGTAGAGAAAAGTATGGTTAGAAAGTCGAGAAAGTGTGTAGTTAGAAAGTCGAGAATGTGTGGAATTAGAAAGTCGAGAAAGTGTGGAGTTAGAAAGTCGTGAGTGTGGAGTTATAAAGTCGAGAAAGTGCGTAGTTCGAAAGTCGAGAAAGTGTGGAGTGGAAAGTCGAGAAAGTGTGGAGTTAGAACGTCTGTAGTTAGAAAGTCGAGAAAGGGTGTAGTTAGAAAGTCGAGAAAGTGTGGAGTTATATGTCGAGAAGATGTGGTTCGAATGACGAGAAAGTGTGGTGATCGAAAGTCGAGAAAGTGTGGAGTTAGAAAGTCGAGAAAGTGTGGAGTTAGAAAGTCGAGAAAATTTGGAGTTCGAAAGTCGAGAAGTGTGGAGTTAGAAAGTCGAGAAAGTGTGGAGTTAGAGTCGAGAAGGAGTGGAGTTAGATGTCGAGAAAATGTGGAGTTAGAATGTCGAGATAGTGTGGAGTTAGAAAGTCGAGAAAGTGTGGAGTTAGATGTCGAGAAAATGTGGAGTTAGAATGTCGAGAAAGTGTGGAGTTCGAACTTCGAGAAAGTGTGGAGTTAGAAAGTCGAGAACGTGTGGAATTAGAAAGTCGAGAAAGTGTGGTTAGAAAGTCGAGAAAGTGTGGAGTTAGAAAGTCGAGAAAGTGTATTTAGAAAGTCGAGCAAGTGCGGTTCGAAAGTCGAGAAAGTGTGGAGTTTGAAAGTCGTGAGTGCGGAGTTATAAAGTCGAGAAAGTGCGGAGTTACAAAGTCGAGAAAGTGTGGGAGTTAGATGTCGAGAAAGTGTGGAGTTATAAAGGCGAGAAAGTGTGGAGTTAGAAAGGGGAGAAAGTGTGGAAATAGAAAGTCGAGAAAGTGTGTAGTTAGAAAGTCGAGAAAGTGTGTAGTTAGAAAGTCGAGAAAGTGTGTGGTTATTATGTCGAGAAAGTGTGGAATTAGAAAGTCGAGAATGTGTAGTTAGAAAATCGAGCAAGTGTGGTTCGAAAGTCGTGAAAGTGTGGAGTTATAAAGTCGAGAAAGTGTGGAGTTAGAAAATCGAGAAAGTGTGGAGTTAGAAAAGTCGAGAAAGTGTGGAGTTAGAAAGTCGAGAAAGTGCGGAGATAGTTGAGAAAGTGCGGTTAGAAAGTCGAGAAAGTGTCTGGTTAGAAAGTCGAGAAAGTGTGGAGTTAGATGTAGAGAAACTGTGGTTCGAAAGTCGAGAACGTGTGGAGTTAGAAAGTCGAGAAAGTGTGGAGTTAGAACGTCTGGAGTTAGAAAGTCGAGAAAGTGTGGAGTTAGAACGTCTGGAGTTAGAAAGTCGAGAAAGTGTGGAGTTAGAACGTCTGGAGTTAGAAAGTCGAGAAACTGTGAAGTTAGAAAGTCGAGAAAGTGTGGTTAGAAAGTCGAGAAAGTGTTGAGTTAGAACGTCTGGAGTTAGAAAGTCGAGAAAGTGTGGTTCGAAAGTCGAGAACGTGTGGAGTTAGAAAGTCGAGAAAGTGTGATTAGAAAGTCGAGAAAGTGTGGAGTTAGAACGTCTGGAGTTAGAAAGTCGAGAAAGTGTGGAGTTAGAACGTCTGGAGTTAGAAAGTCGAGAAAGTGTGTAGTTAGAAAGTCGAGGAAGTGTGGAGTTATATGTCGAGAAAGTGTGGTTCGAATGTCGAGAAAATGTGGTGATCGAAAGTCGAGAAAGTGTGGAGTTAGAAAGTCGAGAAAGTGTGGAGTTAGGTCGAGAAAGTGTGGAGTTAGAAAGTCGAGAAAGTGTGGAGTTAGAAAGTCGAGAAAGTGTGGAGTTCGAACTTCGAGAAAGTGTGGAGTTAGAAAGTCGAGAACGTGTGGAATTAGAAAGTCGAGAAAGTGTATTTAGAAAGTCGAGCAAGTGTGGTTCGAAAGTCGAGAAAGGGTGGAGTTAGAAAGTCGAGAAAGTGTGGAGTTAGAGTGGAGAAAGTGCGGAGTTATAAAGTCGAGAAAGTGTGGAGTTAGAAAGTCGAGAACGTGTGGAGTTAGAAAGTCGAGAACGTGTGGAATTAGAAAGTCGAGAAAGTGTATTTAGAAAGTCGAGCAAGTGTGGTTCGAAAGTCGAGAAAGTGTGGAAATAGAAAGTCGCGAAAGTGTGGAGTTAGAAAGTCGCGAATGTGTGGAGTTAGAAAGTCGTGAGTGTGTGCAGTTAGAAAGTCGAGAAAGTGTGTAGTTAGAAAGTCGAGAAAGTGTGGAATTAGAAAGTCGAGAATGTGTAGTTAGAAAATCGAGCAAGTGTGGTTAGAAGGTCGAGAAGGTGTGGAGTTATAAAGTCGAGAAAGTGTGGAGAAAGAAAGTCGAAAACGTGTGGAGTTCGAAAGTCGAGAAAGTGTGGAGTTAGAAAGTCGTGAGTGTGGAGTTATAAAGTCGAGAAAGTGCGGAGATAGAGTTGAGAAAGTGCGGTTAGAAAGTCGAGAAAGTGTGGTTCGGAAGTCGAGAAAGTGTGTGGTTAGAAAGTCGAGAAAGTGCGGAGTTAGATGTAGAGAAAGTATGGTTAGAAAGTCGAGAAAGTGTGTAGTTAGAAAGTCGAGAATGTGTGGAATTAGAAAGTCGAGAAAGTGTGGAGTTAGAAAGTCGTGAGTGTGGAGTTATAAAGTCGAGAAAGTGCGTAGTTCGAAAGTCGAGAAAGTGTGGAGATAGAGTTGAGAAAGTGTGGTTAGAAAGTCGAGAAAGTGTGGAGTTGGAAAGTCGAGAAAGTGTGGAGTTAGAACGTCTGGAGTTAGAAAGTCGAGAAAGTGTGTAGTTAGAAAGTCGAGAAAGTGTGGAGTTATATGTCGAGAAGGTGTGGTTCGAATGACGAGAAAGTGTGGTGATCGAAAGTCGAGAAAGTGTGGAGTTAGAAAGTCGAGAAAGTGTGGAGTTAGAAAGTCGTGAGAGTGTGGAGTTATAAAGTCGAGAAAGTGCGTAGTTCGATAGTCGAGATAGTGTGGAGATAGTTGAGAAAGTGTGGTTAGAAAGTCGAGAAAGTGTGGTTCGAAAGTCGAGAATGTTGGAGTTAGAAAGTCGAGAAAGTGTGGAGTTAGAAAGTCGAGAAAGTGTGGAGTTAGAAAGTCGAGAATGTGTAGTTAGAAAATCGAGCAAGTGTGGAGTTATAAAGTCGAGAAAGTGTGGAGTTATAAAGTCGAGAAAGTGTGGAGTTAGAAAGTCGAGAACGTGTTGAATTAGAAAGTCGAGAAAGTGTATTTAGAAAGTCGAGCAAGTGTGGTTCGAAAGTCGAGAAAGTGTGGAGTTAGGAAGTCGTGAGTGTGGAGTTATAAATTCGAGTAAGTGTGGTTAGAAAGGGGAGAAAGTGTGGAAATAGAAAGTCGCGAAAGTGTGGTTAGAAAGTCGCGAAAGTGTGGAGTTAGAAAGTCGAGAGTGTGTGCAGTTAGAAAGTCGAGAAAGTGTGTAGTTAGTAAGTCGAGAAAGTGTGGAATTAGAAAGTCGAGAATGTGTAGTTAGAAAATCGAGCAAGTGTGGTTAGAAGGTCGAGAAAGTGTGGAGTTATAAAGTCGAGGAAGTGTGGAGAAAGAAAGTCGAAAACGTGTGGAGTTAGAAAGTCGAGAATGTGTGGAGTTAGAAAGTCGAGAAAGTGTGGAGTTCGAAAGTCGAGAAAGTGTGGAGTTAGAAAGTCGTGAGTGTGGAGTTATAAAGTCGAGAAAGTGCGGAGATAGAGTTGAGAAAGTGCGGTTAGAAAGTCGAGAAAGTGTGGTTCGGAAGTCGAGAAAGTGTGTGGTTAGAAAGTCGAGAAAGTGCGGAGTTAGATGTAGAGAAAGTATGGTTAGAAAGTCGAGAAAGTGTGTAGTTAGAAAGTCGAGAATGTGTGGAATTAGAAAGTCGAGAAAGTGTGGAGTTAGAAAGTCGTGAGTGTGGAGTTATAAAGTCGAGAAAGTGCGTAGTTCGAAAGTCGAGAAAGTGTGGAGTTGGAAAGTCGAGAAAGTGTGGAGTTAGAACGTCTGTAGTTAGAAAGTCGAGAAAGGGTGTTAGAAAGTCGAGAAAGTGTGGAGTTATATGTCGAGAAGATGTGGTTCGAATGACGAGAAAGTGTGGTGATCGAAAGTCGAGAAAGTGTGGAGTTAGAAAGTCGAGAAAGTGTGGAGTTAGAAAGTCGAGAAAGTGTGGAGTTAGAAAGTCGAGAAAATTTGGAGTTAGAAAGTCGAGAAAGTGTGGAGTTAGAGTCGAGAAGGAGTGGAGTTAGAAAGTCGAGATAGTGTGGAGTTATAGTCGAGAAAGTTTGGAGTTCGAAAGTCGAGAAAGTGTGGAGTTTGAAAGTCGTGAGTGCGGAGTTATAAAGTCGAGAAAGTGCGGAGTTACAAAGTCGAGAAAGTGTGGAGTTAGATGTCGAGAAAGTGTGGAGTTATAAAGGCGAGAAAGTGTGGAGTTAGAAAGGGGAGAAAGTGTGGAAATAGAAAGTCGAGAAAGTGTGTAGTTAGAAAGTCGAGAAAGTGTGTGGTTATTATGTCGAGAAAGTGTGGAATTAGAAAGTCGAGAATGTGTAGTTAGAAAATCGAGCAAGTGTGGTTCGAAAGTCGTGAAAGTGTGGAGTTATAAAGTCGAGAAAGTGTGGAGTTAGAAAATCGAGAAAGTGTGGAGTTAGAAAGTCGAGAAAGTGTGGAGTTAGAAAGTCGAGAAAGTGCGGAGATAGAGTTGAGAAAGTGCGGTTAGAAAGTCGAGAAAGTGTCTGGTTAGAAAGTCGAGAAAGTGTGGAGTTAGATGTAGAGAAACTGTGGTTCGAAAGTCGAGAACGTGTGGAGTTAGAAAGTCGAGAAAGTGTGGAGTTGGAAAGTCGAGAAAGTGTGGAGTTAGAAAGTCGAGAAAGTGTGGAGTTAGAAAGTCGTGAGTGTGGAGTTATAAAGTCGAGAAAGTGCGGAGATAGAGTTGAGAAAGTGCGGTTAGAAAGTCGAGAAAGTGTGGTTCGGAAGTCGAGAAAGTGTGTGGTTAGAAAGTCGAGAAAGTGCGGAGTTAGATGTAGAGAAAGTATGGTTAGAAAGTCGAGAAAGTGTGTAGTTAGAAAGTCGAGAATGTGTGGAATTAGAAAGTCGAGAAAGTGTGGAGTTAGAAAGTCGTGAGTGTTGAGTTATAAAGTCGAGAAAGTGCGTAGTTCGAAAGTCGAGAAAGTGTGGAGTTGGAAAGTCGAGAAAGTGTGGAGTTAGAACGTCTGTTGTTAGAAAGTCGAGAAAGGGTGTTAGAAAGTCGAGAAAGTGTGGAGTTATATGTCGAGAAGATGTGGTTCGAATGACGAGAAAGTGTGGTGATCGAAAGTCGAGAAAGTGTGGAGTTAGAAAGTCGAGAAAGTGTGTAGTTAGAAAGTCGAGAAAGTGCGGAGATAGAGTTGAGAAAGTGCGGTTAGAAAGTCGAGAAAGTGTCTGGTTAGAAAGTCGAGAAAGTGTGGAGTTAGATGTAGAGAAACTGTGGTTCGAAAGTCGAGAACGTGTGGAGTTAGAAAGTCGAGAAAGTGTGGAGAAAGAAAGTCGAAAACGTGTGGAGTTAGAAAGTCGAGAATGTGTGGAGTTAGAACGTCTGGAGTTAGAAAGTCGAGAAAGTGTGGAGATAGAGTTGAGAAAGTGTGGTTAGAAAGTCGAGAAAGTGTGGAGTTGGAAAGTCGAGAAAGTGTGGAGTTAGAACGTCTGGAGTGAGAAAGTCGAGAAAGTGTGTAGTTAGAAAGTCGAGAAAGTGTGGAGTTATATGTCGAGAAGGTGTGGTTCGAATGACGAGAAAGTGTGGTGATCGAAAGTCGAGAAAGTGTGGAGTTAGAAAGTCGAGAAAGTGTGGAGTTAGAAAGTCGAGAAAGTGTGGAGTTACAAAGTCGAGAACGTGTGGAATTAGAAAGTCGAGAAAGTGTGGAGTTAGAAAGGCGAGAAAGTGTGGAGTTAGAAAGTCGAGAAAGTGTGTAGTTAGAAAGTCGAGAAAGTGTGTGGTTATTATGTCGAGAAAGTGTGGAATTAGAAAGTCGAGAATGTGTAGTTAGAAAATCGAGCAAGTGTGGTTCGAAAGTCGTGAAAGTGTGGAGTTATAAAGTCGAGAAAGTGTGGAGTTAGAAAATCGAGAAAGTGTGGAGTTAGAAAGTCGAGAAAGTGTGGAGTTAGAAAGTCGAGAAAGTGCGGAGTTAGATGTAGAGAAACTGTGGTTCGAAAGTCGAGAACGTGTGGAGTTAGAAAGTCGAGAAAGTGTGGAGTTGGAAAGTCGAGAAAGTGTGGAGTTAGAACGTCTGGAGTTAGAAAGTCGAGAAAGTGTGGAGTTAGAACGTGTGGAGTTAGAAAGTCGAGAAAGTGTGGTTAGAAAGTCGAGAAAGTGTGGAGTTAGAACGTCTGGAGTTAGAAAGTCGAGAAAGTGTGATTCGAAAGTCGAGAACGTGTGGAGTTAGAAAGTCGAGAAAGTGTGATTAGAAAGTCGAGAAAGTGTGGAGTTAGAACGTCTGGAGTTAGAAAGTCGAGAAAGTGTGGTTCGAAAGTCGAGAACGTGTGGAGTTAGAAAGTCGAGAAAGTGTGATTAGAAAGTCGAGAAAGTGTGGAGTTAGAACGTCTGGAGTTAGAAAGTCGAGAAAGTGTGGAGTTAGAAAGTCGAGAAAGTGTGGAGTTAGAAAGTCGAGAAAATTTGGTTCGAATGTCGAGAAAGTGTGGAGTTAGAAAGTCGAGAAAGTAGTTAGAAAGTCGGGAAAGTGTGGAGTAAGAAAGTCGAGAAAATGTGGTTCGAATGTCGAGAAAGTGTGGAGTTGAAAGTCGAGAATGTGTTTAGTGTAACGGATATAGCTTGGACCCAATAGCAGCACAGAATCAGGCAGGTATAATTGGTAATGAACTTTATTACGAAACTGTAACACAGAGTAGTAACACAGGAATGGGTACACCGTTCTCACACAGAGGCTCAGGATGAGCGAGGGATCCGAAGAGGGGCAGGCTTGAGACGTAGTCGGGGCAGCGGAAAGTCCGGTAAGCAGGAGATCCAACACACGATGCAAACAAACCAACGAGAGACAGACAAAAGGTGAGTCGAAGCCAGGCAGGAAGTCGAGAAGTCGCTGGAGAGTCTTGCATGAATGCTGAGAACAATCTGGCACTTCGTGAACGGTGAGGAGAGTCTATATACCGGGTTAATTGGTGGTCAGAGGCAACTGAGTGCAACAGGTGAGGAGAGTTGGGCTGATGAGAGGGGAGTGGCAGGCAGGCAGGTGAGCAGAAGGAGGGGCCGGTGGAAAAGTACTGGGAGGTGAAGTGGGAATGAGGAGTGGGCAGACTGTGTGGTTCGAAAGTCGAGAAAGTGTGGAGTTCGAAAGTCGAGAAAGTGTGAAGTTAGAAAGTCGAGAAAGTGTGAAGTTAGAAAGTCGAGAGTGTGTGGAGTTAGAAAGTTGAGAAAGTGTGGAGTTACAAACTCGAGAAAGTGTGGTTAGTAAGTCGAGAAAGTGTGGAATTAGAAAGCCGAGAATGTGTAGTTAGAAAGTCGAGCAAGCGTGGTTCGAAAGTCGAGAAAGTGTGGAGTTAGAAAGTCGAGAAAGTGTGGAGTTAGAAAGTCGAGAAAGTGTGAAGTTAGAAAGTCGAGAATGTGTGGAATTAGAAAGTCGAGAAAGTGTGGAGTTAGAATGTTGAGAAAGTGTGGAGTTAGAAAGGCGAGAAAGTGTGGAGTTAGAAGTCTAGAATGTGCGGAGTTAGAAAATCGAGAAAGTATAGTTAGAAATTCGAGAAAGTATGCAGTTAAAGTCGAGAAAGTGTGGAGTTAGAAAGTCGAGAAAATGTGGTCGAAAGTCGAGAAAGTGTGGAGTTAGAAAGTCGAGAATGTGTGGAGTTAGTGTCCGGAAAGTGTGGTTCGAAAGTCGAGAATATGGTTAGTGTAACGGATATAGCTTGGACCCAATAGCAGCACAGAATCAGGCAGGTATAATTGGTAATGAACTTTATTACGAAACTGTAACACAGAGTAGTAACACAGGAATGGGTACACCGTTCTCATACAGAGGTTCAGGATGAGCGAGGGTTCCGAAGAGGGGCAGGCTTGAGACGTAGTCTGGGTAGCGGAAAGTCCGGTAACCAGGAAATTCAACACACGATGCAAACAAACTGTGTGGTTCGAAAGTCGAGAAAGTGTGGAGTTCGAAAGTCGAGAAAGTGTGGTTGAAAAGTCGGGAAAGTGTGGAGTTAGAAAGTCGAGAAAGTGTGGAGTTAGGAAGACGAGAAAGTGTGGAGTTAGTAAGTCGAGAAAGTGTGGAGTTAGAAAGTCGAGAAAGTGTGGTTAGTAAGTCGAGAAAGTGTGGAATTTGAAAGCCGAGAATGTGTAGTTAGAAAGTCGAGCAAGTGTGGAGTTAGAAAGTCGAGAAAGTGTGGAGTTAGAAAGTCGAGAAAGTGTGGAGTTAGAAAGTCGAGAAAGTGTGGAGTTAGAATGTCGAGAAAGTGTGGAGTTAGAAAGTCAAGAAAGTGTGGAGTTAGATGTCGAGAAAGTGTGGAGTTAGAAAGTCGAGAAAGTGTGGAGTTATAAAGTCGAGAAAGTGCGGAGATAGAGTTGAGAAAGTGCGGTTAGAAAGTCGAGAAAGTGTGGTTCGGAAGTCGAGAAAGTGTGTTGTTAGAAAGTCGAGAAAGTGCGGAGTTAGATGTAGAGAAAGAATGGTTAGAAAGTCGAGAAAGTGTGTAGTTAGAAAGTCGAGAATGTGTGGAATTAAAAAGTCGAGAAAGTGTGGAGTTAGAAAGTCGTGAGTGTGGAGTTGGAAAGTCGAGAAAGTGTGGAGTTAGAACGTCTGGAGTTGGAAAGTCGAGAAAGTGTGGTTAGAAATTCGAGAAAGTGTGGAGTTAGAACGTCTGGAGTTAGAAAGTCGAGAAAGTGTGTAGTTAGAAAGTCGAGAAAGTGTGGAGTTATATGTCGAGAAGGTGTGGTTCGAATGTCGAGAAAGTGTGGTGATCGAAAGTCGAGAAAGTGTTGAGTTAGAAAGTCGAGAAAGTGTGGTTAGAAAGTCGAGAAAGTGTGGAGTTAGATGTCGAGAAAGCGTGGTTAGAGTGTCGAGAAAGTGTGGTTAGAAAGTCGAGAAAGTGTGGAGTTAGATGTCGAGAAAGTGTGGAGTTAGATGTCGTGAAAATGTGGTTAGGAAGTCGAGAAAGTGTGGAGTTAGAAAGTCGAGATAGTGTGGTTCGAAAGTCGAGAAAGTGTGGAGTTCGAAAGTCGAGAAAGTGTGGAGTTAGAGTCGAGAAGGAGTGGAGTTAGAAAGTCGAGAAAGTGTGGATTTAGAAAGTCGAGAAAGTGTGGTTCGAAAGTCGAGGAAGTGTGGAGTTAGATGTCGAGAAAGTGTGGAGTTAGAAAGTCGTGAGTGTGGAGTTATAAAGTCGAGAAAGTGCGTAGTTCGATTGTCGAGATAGTGTGGAGATAGTTGGGAAAGTGTGGTTAGAAAGTCGAGAAAGTGTGGTTCGAAAGTCGAGAATGTTGTAGTTAGAAATACGAGAAAGTGCGGAGTTAGAAAGTCGAGAAAGTGTGGAGTTAGAAAGTCGAGAAAGTGTGGAGTTAGAAAATCGAGAAAGTGTGGAGTTAGAAAGTCGAGAAAGTGTGGAGTTAGAAAGTCGAGAAAGTGTGGAGTTAGAAAGTCGAGAAAGTGTGGTTCGAAAGTCGAGAACGTGTGGAGTTAGAAAGTCGAGAAAGTGTGATTAGAAAGTCGAGAAAGTGTGGAGTTGGAAAGTCGAGAAAGTGTGGAGTTAGAAAGTCGAGAAAGTGTGGAGTTAGAAAGTCGAGAAAGTGTGGAGTTAGAAAGTCGAGAAAGTGTTGAGTTAGAAAGTCGAGAAAGTGTGGACTTCGAAATTCGAGAAAGTGTGTTTCGAAAGTCGAGAATGTGGTTAGTGTAACGGATATAGCTTGGACCTAATAGCAGCACAGAATCAGGCAGGTATAATTGGTAATGAACTTTATTACGAAACTGTAACACAGAGTAGTAACACAGGAATGGGTACACCGTTCTCACACAGAGGCTCAGGATGAGCGAGGGTTCCGAAGAGGGGCAGGCTTGAGACGTAGTCGGGGTAGCGGAAAGTCCGGTAACCAGGAGATCCAACACACGATGCCAGCAAACCAACGAGAGACAGACAAAAGGTGAGTCGAAGCCAGGCAGGAAGTCGAGAAGTCGCTGGAGAGTCTTGCATGAATGCTGAGAACAATCTGGCACTTCGTGAACGGTGAGGAGAGTCTATATATAGGGTTAATTGGTGGTCAGAGGCAACTGAGTGCAACAGGTGAGGAGAGATGGGCTGATGAGAGGGGAGTGGCAGGCAGGCAGGTGAGGAGAAGGAGGGACCGGTGGAAAAGTACTGGGAGGTGAAGTGGATGAGAATGAGGAGAGGGCAGACTGTGTGGTTCGAAAGTCGAGAAAGTGTGGAGTTCGAAAGTCGAGAAAGTGTGGAGTTAGAAAGTCGAGAAAGTGTGAAGTTAGAAACTCGAGAGTGTATGGAGTTTGAAAGTCGAGAACGTGTGGAGTTAGAAAGTCGTGAGATTGTGGAGTTAGAAAGTCGAGAAAGTGTGGTTCGAAAGTCGAGAAAGTGTGGAGTTAGAACGTAGAGAAAGTGTGGAGGAAAAAAGTCGAGGAAGACTAGTGTTAGAAAGTCGAGAATGTGTGATAGAAAGTCGAGAAAGTGTGGAGTTAGAAAGTCGAGAATGTGTGGAGTTAGAAAGTCGAGAATGTGTGGAGTTCGAAAGTCGAGAAAGTGTGTAGTTAGAAAGTCGAGAATGTGTGGAATTAGAAAGTCGAGAAAGTGTGTAGTTAGAATGTTGAGAATGTGTGGTTGGAAAGACGAGAAAGTGTGGTGAGAAAGTGTGGAGTTAGAATGTTGAGAAAGTGTGGTTCGAAAGTCGAGAACTTGTGGAGTTCGAAAGTCGAGAAAGTGTGGAGTTAGAGTCGAGAAAGTGTGGAGTTAGAAAGTCGAGAAAGTGTGGAGTTCGAAAGTCGAGAATGTGTGGAGTTAGTGTCCGGAAAGTGTGGTTAGAAAGTCGAGAATATGGTTAGTGTAACGGATATAGCTTGGACCCAATAGCAGCACAGAATCAGGCAGGTATAATTGGTAATGCACTTTATTACGAAACTGTAACACAGAGTAGTAACACAGGAATGGGTACACCGTTCTCACACAGAGGCTCAGGATGAGCGAGGGTTCAGAAGAGGGGCAGGCTTGAGACGTAGTCTGGGTAGCGGAAAGTCCGGTAACCAGGAAATTGAACACACGATGCAAACAAACTGTGTGGTTCGAATGTCGAGAAAGTGTGGAGTTAGAAAGTCGAGAAAGTATGGAGTTCGAATGTCGAGAAAGTGTGGAGTTAGAAAGTCGAGAAAGTGTGGAGTTAGAAAGTCGAGAAAGTGTGGAGTTCGAAAGTGGAGGAGGTGTGGAGTTAGAAAGTCGAGAAAGTGTGGAGTTTGAACTTCGAGAAAGTGTGGACTTTGAACTTCGAGAAAGTGTGGAGTTAGAAAGTCGAGAACGTGTGGAATTAGAAAGTCGAGAAAGTGTGGAATTAGAAAGTCGAGAAAGTATAGTTCGAAAGTCGAGAAAGTGTGGAGTTAGAAAGTCGAGAAAGTGTGTAGTTAGAAAGTCGCGAAAGTGTGGAGTTAGAAAGTCGAGGAAGTGTGGAGATAGAGTTGAGAAAGTGTGGAGTTAGAAATTCGAGAAAGTTTGCAGTTAGAAAATCGAGAAAGTGCGATTCGAAAGTCGATAATTGTGTGTAGTTAGAAAGTCGAGGAAGTGTGGTTAGAAAGTCGAGAAACTGTGGTTCGAAAGTCGAGAAAGTGTGGAGTTAGAAAGTCGAGAAAGTTTCTATTTAGAGTCGAGAATGTGTGGAATTAGAAAGTCGATATAATGTGGAGTTAGAAAGTCGAGAGTGTGTGGAGTTAGAAAGTCGAGAAAGTGCGTAGTTCGAAAGTCGAGAAAGCGTGGAGTTAGAAAGTCGAGAAAGTGTGGAGTTCGAAAGTCGAGAAAGCGTGGAGTTAGAGTTGAGAAAGTGTGTAGTTAGAAAGTCGAGAAAGTGTGGTTAGTAAGTCGAGAAAGTGTGGAGTTAGAAAGTCGAGAAAGTGTGAAATTAGAAAGTCGAGAAAGTGTGGAGTTAGAAAGTCGAGGAAGTGTGGAGTTAGAAAGTCGAGAAACTGTGGTTCGAAAGTCGAGAAAGTGTGGAGTTAGAAAGTCGAGAAAGTTTCTATTTAGAGTCGAGAATGTGTGGAATTAGAAAGTCGATATAATGTGGAGTTAGAAAGTCGAGAGTGTGTGGAGTTAGAAAGTCGAGAAAGTGCGTAGTTCGAAAGTCGAGAAAGCGTGGAGTTAGAAAGTCGAGAAAGTGTGGAGTTCGAAAGTCGAGAAAGCGTGGAGTTAGAGTTGAGAAAGTGTGTAGTTAGAAAGTCGAGAAAGTGTGGTTAGTAAGTCGAGAAAGTGTGGAGTTAGAAAGTCGAGAAAGTGTGAAATTAGAAAGTCGAGAAAGTGTGGAGTTAGAAAGTCGAGGAAGTGTGGAGTTAGAAAGTCGAGAAAGTGTGGAGTTAGAAAGTCGAGAAAGTGTGGAGTTCGAAAGTCGAGGAAGTGTGGAGTTAGAAAGTCGCGAAAGTGTGGTTAGAAAGTCGAGAGAGTGTGGTTCAAAAGTCGAGAAACTGTGGTTCAAAAGTCGAGAAAGTGTGTATTTAGAGTCGAGAATGTGTGGAATTAGAAAGTCGATATAATGTGCAGTTAGAAAGTCGAGAGTGTGTGGAGTTAGAAAGTCTAGAAAGTGTGGAGTTAGAAAGTCGCGAAAGTGTGGTTAGTAAGTCGAGAAAGTGCGTAGTTCGAGTCGAGAAAGTGTGGAGTTAGAGTTGAGAAAGTGTGGTTAGAAAGTGGAGAAAGTGTGGTTAGTAGGTCGAGAAAGTGTGGAGTTAGAAAGTCGAGAAAGTGTGAAATTAGGAAGTCGAGAAAGTGTGGTTCGAAAGTCGAGAAAATGTGGTTAGAAAGTCGTGAGTGTGGAGTTATAAAGTCGAGAAAGTGCGGAGTTAGAAAGTCGAGAAAGTGTGGTTAGTAAGTCGAGAAAGTGTGGAGTTCGAAAGTCGAGGAAGTGTGGTTAGAGTCGAGAAAGTGTGGAGTTAGAGTCGAGAAAGTGTGGAGTTAGAACGTCTGGAGTTAGAACGTCGTGAGTGTGGAGTTATAAAGTCGAGAGAGTGCGGAGTTATAAAGTCGAGAATGTGTGGAGATATTGAGAAAGTGTGGAGTTAGAAAGTCGCGAAAGTGTGGAGTTAGAAAGTCGAGAAAGTGTGGTTAGTTTGTCGAGAAAGTGTGGAATTAGAAAGTCGAGAATGTGTAGTTAGAAAATCGAGCAAGTGTGGTTCGAAAGTCGAGAAAGTGTGGAGTTGGAAAGTCGAGAATGTGTGAAGTTATAATGTCGAGAAAGTGTGGAGTTAGAAAGTCGAAAAGTGTGGAGTTAGAAAGTCGAGAAAGTGTGGAATTAGAATGACGAGAAAGTGTGGAGTTTGAACTTCGAGAAAGTGTAGAGTTAGAAAGTCGAGAACGTGTGGAATTAGAAAGTCGAGAAAGTGTGTAGTTAGAAAGTCGCGAAAGTGTGGAGTTAGAAAGTCGAGCAAGTGTGGAGATAGAGTTGAGAAAGTGTGGAGTTAGAAATTCGAGAAAGTTTGGAGTTAGAAAATCGAGAAAGTGCGATTCGAAAGTCGAGAATTGTGTGTAGTTAGAAAGTCGAGAAAGTGTGGAGTTAGAAAGTCGAGAAACTGTGGTTCGAAAGTCGAGAAAGTGTGGAGTTAGAAAGTCGAGAAAGTGTGTATTTAGAGTCGAGAATGTGTGGAATTAGAAAGTCGATATAATGTGGAGTTAGAAAGTCGAGAGTGTGTGGAGTTAGAAAGTCGAGAAAGTGCGTAGTTCGAAAGTCGAGAAAGCGTGGAGTTAGAGTTGAGAAAGTGTGGAGTTAGAAAGTCGAGAAAGTGTGGTTCGAAAGTCGAGAAAGTGTGGAGTTAGAAAGTCGAGAAAGTGTGGTTAGTAAGTCGAGAAAGTGTGGAGTTAGAAAGTCGAGAAAGTGTGAAATTAGAAAGTCGAGAAAGTGTGGTTCGAAAGTCGAGAAAGTGTGGAGTTAGAAAGTCGTGAGTGTGGAGTTTTAAAGTCGAGAAAGTGCGGAGTTATAAAGTCGAGAAAGTGTGGAGATAGAGTTGAGAAAGTGTGGTTAGTAAGTCGAGAAAGTGTGGAGTTAGAGTCGAGAAAGTGTGTAGTTAGAAAGTCGAGAATGTGTGGAGTTCGAAAGTCGAGAAAGTGTGGAGATAGAGTTGAGAAAGTGTGGTTAGTAAGTCGAGAAAGTGTGGAGTTAGAGTCGAGAAAGTGTGGAGTTAGAAAGTCGCGAAAGTGTGGAGTTAGAAAGTCGAGCAAGTGTGGTTCGAAAGTCGAGAAAGTGTGGAGTTGGAAAGTCGAGAATGTGTGAAGTTATAATGACGAGAAAGTGTGGTTAGTTTGTCGAGAAAGTGTGGAATTAGAAAGTCGAGAATGTGTAGTTAGAAAATCGAGCAAGTGTGGTTCGAAAGTCGAGAAAGTGTGGAGTTGGAAAGTCGAGAATGTGTGAAGTTATAATGTCGAGAAAGTGTGGAGTTAGAAAGTCGAAAAGTGTGGAGTTAGAAAGTCGAGAAAGTGTGGAATTAGAATGACGAGAAAGTGTGGAGTTTGAACTTCGAGAAAGTGTGGAGTTAGAAAGTCGAGAACGTGTGGAATTAGAAAGTCGAGAAAGTGTGTAGTTAGAAAGTCGCGAAAGTGTGGAGTTAGAAAGTCGAGCAAGTGTGGAGATAGAGTTGAGAAAGTGTGGAGTTAGAAATTCGAGAAAGTTTGGAGTTAGAAAATCGAGAAAGTGCGATTCGAAAGTCGAGAATTGTGTGTAGTTAGAAAGTCGAGAAAGTGTGGTTAGAAAGTCGAGAAAGTGTGGAGTTAGAAAGTCGAGAAACTGTGGTTCGAAAGTCGAGAAAGTGTGGAGTTAGAAAGTCGAGAAAGTGTGTATTTAGAGTCGAGAATGTGTGGAATTAGAAAGTCGATATAATGTGGAGTTAGAAAGTCGAGAGTGTGTGGAGTTAGAAAGTCGAGAAAGTGCGTAGTTCGAAAGTCGAGAAAGCGTGGAGTTAGAGTTGAGAAAGTGTGGAGTTAGAAAGTCGAGAAAGTGTGGTTCGAAAGTCGAGAAAGTGTGGAGTTAGAAAGTCGAGAAAGTGTGGTTAGTAAGTCGAGAAAGTGTGGAGTTAGAAAGTCGAGAAAGTGTGAAATTAGAAAGTCGAGAAAGTGTGGTTCGAAAGTCGAGAAAGTGTGGAGTTAGAAAGTCGTGAGTGTGGAGTTTTAAAGTCGAGAAAGTGCGGAGTTATAAAGTCGAGAAAGTGTGGAGATAGACTTGAGAAAGTGTGGTTAGTAAGTCGAGAAAGTGTGGAGTTAGAGTCGAGAAAGTGTGGAGTTAGAAAGTCGAGAAAGTGTGGAGTTAGAAAGTCGAGAGAGTGTGGAGTTAGAAAGTCGAGAAAGTGTGTAGTTAGAAAGTCGAGAATGTGTGGAGTTCGAAAGTCGAGGAAGTGTGGAGTTAGAAAGTCGCGAAAGTGTGGAGTTAGAAAGTCGAGAATTGTGTGTAGTTAGAAAGTCGAGAAAGTGTGGAGTTAGAAAGTCGCGAAAGTGTGGTTAGTAAGTCGAGAAAGTGCGTAGTTCGAGTCGAGAAAGTGTGGAGTTAGAGTTGAGAAAGTGTGGTTAGAAAGTGGAGAAATGGTGGTTAGTAAGTCGAGAAAGTGTGGAGTTAGAAAGTCGAGAAAGTGTGAAATTAGGAAGTCGAGAAAGTGTGGAGTTCGAGTCGGGAAAGTGTGGTTACAAAGTCGAGAATGTGGTTAGTGTTACGGATATAGCTTGGACCCAATAGCAGCACAGAATTAGGCAGGTATAATTTGTAATACACTTTATTACGAAACTGTAACACAGAATACAGAATAACACAGGAATGGGTACACCGTTCTCACACAGAGGCTCAGGATGAGCGTGGATTCCGAAGAGGGGCAGGCTTGAGACCTAATCGGGGGAGGGGAAAGTCCGGTAACCAGGAGATCCAACACACGATGCAAACAAACCAACGAGAGACAGACTCAAGGAGAGTCGAAGCCAGGCAGGAAGTCGATAAATCGCTGGAGAGCCTTGCATGAATGCTGAGAACAATCTGGCACTTTGTGAACGGTGAGGAGAGTCTATATACCGGGTTAATTGGTGATCAGAGGCAACTGAGTGCAACAGGTGAGGAGAATTGGGCTGATGAGAGGGGAGTGGCAGGCAGGCAGGTGAGGAGAAGGAGGGACCGGTGGAAAAGTACTGGGAGGTGAAGTGGATGAGAATGAGGAGAGGGCAGACTGTGACAGAACCCCCCCCCCCCCCCCCCCCCACTCAAGGGACGGCTCCTGACGTCCCAAAAAACAAAAAAAAACACAATAAAGAAAATAAACCCAATCCCACGCAGAGTTGGGTTGGAGGAGGGGGACCGGAGGAGGGCTAATATTCGTCCGAGACATCCATGTCCGCATCCTCCTCCATGGCATCAGAGGAAAGCTCAGAGGTTCGACTCACCAGTAATTCCTCCGCTACTGGTGAGTCTAGCCCTTTTACTGGACACTTGGAGATGCAATGACCCTGTCGCCTCTCGCGACGTCTCGCCAGGATACGTTGGTCCAGACGGGTCGTTAGCTCGATAAGCCCATCCAGAGAAGAAGGAAGGTCGTGGGACACCAACTCATCCTTGATATAGTCATTCAAGCCCAGCAAGAAAGCGTCACACTGGGCCGGGGCGTTCCAATCACACTGACGGGCCCTGGTGCGAAAGTCGATGGCGAAGTCAGCGACGCTCTGGTTCCCCTGGCTCAACCCCAGCAGACCTCCCGCAGCGTCCGGACCCATCGAAACCTCACCGAACACCTTGCGAAGCACCGCGGCAAAGGCCAGGAAAGAGGAGCAAGCCGGCGTGCGTCGCTCCCATTCAGCCGTTCCCCACAGCCGAGCTCTGCCAGTCAGGTGATAAATGGTAAACGCCACTCTCGCCGCTTCCTGGGCGAAGGTGTAGGGCTGTAGGGCGAAGAGAATGGAACAGTTCGTGATGAATGGGTTGCAGCCCTCCGGGTCTCCAGTGTAGCGTTCCGGGGTTCCCACCCGGGGCTCAGGTGATGTCCCTGGCGGACCGGGAGCTGGTGCTGTCGGAGCCGGAGGCGAAGCATGGGGTGTAGCCTGGGCGAGGGTGGTCGTCAGCTGTTGGACCTGGGTGGCTAGTGCAACCAATGCCCGCTCTTGGTTTGACACAGCCTGTAGAACCTCGGAGTTGGAGGCAGTGAGCATAGCTTCGTGCTGCAGGAGCGTGTGCTCAATCCTCTCGAAGCGGTTTGACGGAGACGTTGTGTGCGCTGAGTCCATTGTTGGCCAGATTGTACTGTAACGGGTATAGATTGGACCCAATAGCAGCACAGAATCAGGCAGGTATAATTGGTAATGAACTTTATTACGATACTGTAACACAGAGTAGTAACACAGGAATGGGTACACCGTACACACAGAGGCTCAGGATTGAGCGAGGGTTCCGAAGACGGGCAGGCAGGAGACGTAGTCGGGGTAGCGGAAGGTCCGGTAACCAGGAGATCCAACACACGATGCAAAAAAACCAACGAGAGACAGACGAAAGGAGAGTCGAAGCCAGTCAGGAAGTCAAGAAGTCGCTGGAGAGTCTTGCATGAATGCTGAGAACAATCTGGCACTGTGTGAACGGTGAGGAGAGTCTATATACAGGTGAGGAGAGTTGGGCTGATGAGAGGGGCGTGGCAGGCAGGTGAGGAGAAGGAGGGACCGTTGGAAAAGTACTGGGAGGTGAAGTGGATGAGAATGAGGAGAGGACAGACTGTGACAGTTAGAAAGTCGAGAAAGTGTGGAGTTATAAAGTCGAGAAAGTGTGGAGTTCCAAAGTCCAGAAAGTGTGGAGTTCGAAAGTCGAGAAAGTGTGGAGTTAGAAAGTCGAGAAAGTAGTTAAAAAGTCGAGAAAGTGTGGTTCGAAAGTCGTGAAAGTGTGGAGTTAGAAAGTCGAGAAAGTGTGGAGTTAGAAAGTCGAGAAAGTGTGGTTAGAAAGTCGTGAAATTATGGTTCGAAAGTCGTGAAAGTGTGGTTAGAAAGTCGAGAAAGTGTGGAATTAGATGTCGAGAAAGTGTGGAGTTAGAAAGTCGAGAAAGTGTGGAGTTAGAAATTCGAGGAAGTGTGGAGTTAGAAAGTCGAGAAAGTGTGCGGTTAGAAAGTCGAGAAAGTGTGTTTAGAAACCGAGCAAGTTTGGAGTTCGAAAGTCGTGAAATTGTGGTTAGAAAGTCGAGAAAGTGTGGAGTTAGAAAGTCGAGAAAGTGTGGAGTTAGAAAGTCGAGAAAGTGTGTTTAGAAAGTCGAAAAAATCGTGGTCAGAAAGTCGAGAAAGCGTGGTTAGAAAGTCGAGAAAGTATAGTTAAAAAGTCGAGAAAGTATAGTTAGAAAGTCGAGAAAGTGCTGTGTTAGAAAGTCGAGATATTGTGGAATTAGAAAGTCGAGAATGTGTGGAATTAGAAAGTCGAGAAAGTGTGGAGTTGGAAAGTCGAGAAAGTGCGGAGTTCGAAAGTCGAAAAAGTGTGGATTTAGAAAGTCGAGAAAGTGTGGAGTTAGAAAGTCGAGATATTGTGGAATTAGAAAGTCGAGAATGTGTGGAATTAGAAAGTCGAGATAGTGTGGATTTAGAAAGACGAGAAAGTGTGGAGTTCGAAAGTCGAGAAAGTGTGTAGTTAGAATGTCGAGAATGTGTGGTGTTAGAAAGTAGAGAATGTGTGGAGTTGGAAAGTCGAGAAAGTGTGTAATTAGAAACTCGAGAAGGTAAAGTTAGAAAATCGAGCAAGTGTGGAGTTATAAAGTCGAGAAAGTGTGGAGTTATAAAGTCGAGAAAGTGTGGAGTTAGAAAGTCGAGAAAGTGTGGAGTTCGAACTTCGAGAAAGTGTCGAGTTAGAAAGTCGAGAACGTGTGGAATTAGAAAGTCGAGAAAGTGTATTTCGAAAGTCGAGCAAGTGTGGTTCGAAAGTCGAGAAAGTGTGGAGTTAGAAAGTCGTGAGTGTGGAGTTATAAATTCGAGAAAGTGTGGTTAGAAAGGGGAGAAAGTGTGGAAATAGAAAGTCGCGAAAGTGTGGAGTTAGAAAGTCGCGAAAGTGTGGAGTTAGAAAGTCGAGAGTGTGTGCAGTTAGAAAGTCGAGAAAGTGTGGAGTTCGAAAGTCGAGAATGTGTAGTTAGAAAATCGAGCAAGTGTGGTTAGAAGGTCGAGAAAGTGTGGAGTTATAAAGTCGAGAAAGTGTGGAGAAAGAAAGTCGAAAACGTGTGGAGTTAGAAAGTCGTGAGTGTGGAGTTATAAAGTCGAGAAAGTGCGGAGATAGAGTTGAGAAAGTGCGGTTAGATAGTCGAGAAAGTGTGGTTCGGAAGTCGAGAAAGTGTGTGGTTAGAAAGTCGAGAAAGTGCGGAGTTAGATGTAGAGAAAGTATGGTTAGAAAGTCGAGAAAGTGTGTAGTTAGAAAGTCGAGAATGTGTGGAATTAGAAAGTCGAGAAAGTGTGGAGTTAGAAAGTCGTGAGTGTGGAGTTATAAAGTCGAGAATGTGCGTAGTTAGAAAGTCGAGAAAGTGTGGAGATAGAGTTGAGAAAGTGTGGTTAGAAAGTCGAGAAAGTGTGGAGTTGGAAAGTCGAGAAAGTGTGGAGTTAGAACGTCTGGAGTGAGAAAGTCGAGAAAGTGTGTAGTTAGAAAGTCGAGGAAGTGTGGAGTTATATGTCGAGAAGGTGTGGTTCGAATGACGAGAAAGTGTGGTGATCGAAAGTCGAGAAAGTGTGGAGTTAGAAAGTCGAGAAAGTGTGGAGTTAGAAAGTCGAGAAAGTGTGGAGTTACAAAGTCGAGAACGTGTGGAATTAGAAAGTCGAGAAAGTGTGGAGTTAGAAAGGCGAAAAAGTGTGGAGTTAGAAAGTCGAGAAAGTGTGTAGTTAGAAAGTCGAGAAAGTGTGTGTTTATTATGTCGAGAAAGTGTGGAATTAGAAAGTCGAGAATGTGTAGTTAGAAAATCGAGCAAGTGTGGTTCGAAAGTCGTGAAAGTGTGGAGTTATAAAGTCGAGAAAGTGTGGAGTTAGAAAATCGAGAAAGTGTGGAGTTAGAAAGTCGAGAAAGTGTGGAGTTAGAAAGTCGAGAAAGTGCGGAGATAGAGTTGAGAAAGTGCGGTTAGAAAGTCGAGAAAGTGTGTGGTTAGAAAGTCGAGAAAGTGTGGAGTTAGATGTAGAGAAAGTGTGGAGTTAGATGTAGAGAAACTGTGGTTCGAAAGTCGAGAACGTGTGGAGTTAGAAAGTCGAGAAAGTGTGGAGTTGGAAAGTCGAGAAAGTGTGGAGTTAGAACGTCTGGAGTTAGAAAGTCGAGAAAGTGTGGAGTTAGAACGTCTGGAGTTAGAAAGTCGAGAAAGTGTGGTTAGAAAGTCGAGAAAGTGTGGAGTTAGAACGTCTGGAGTTAGAAAGTCGAGAAAGTGTGATTCGAAAGTCGAGAACGTGTGGAGTTAGAAAGTCGAGAAAGTGTGATTAGAAAGTCGAGAAAGTGTGGAGTTAGAACGTCTGGAGTTAGAAAGTCGAGAAAGTGTGGTTCGAAAGTCGAGAACGTGTGGAGTTAGAAAGTCGAGAAAGTGTGATTAGAAAGTCGAGAAAGTGTGGAGTTAGAACGTCTGGAGTTAGAAAGTCGAGAAAGTGTGTAGTTAGAAAGTCGAGGAAGTGTGGAGTTATATGTCGAGAAAGTGTGGTTCGAAAGTCGAGAAAGTGTGGAGTTAGAAAGTCGAGAAAGTGTGGAGTTAGAAAGTCGAGAAAGTGTGGAGTTAGAAAGTCGAGAAAATTTGGTTCGAATGTCGAGAAAGTGTGGAGTTAGAAAGTCGAGAAAGTAGTTAGAAAGTCGGGAAAGTGTGGAGTAAGAAAGTCGAGAAAATGTGGTTCGAATGTCGAGAAAGTGTGGAGTTGAAAGTCGAGAATGTGTTTAGTGTAACGGATATAGCTTGGACCCAATAGCAGCACAGAATCAGGCAGGTATAATTGGTAATGAACTTTATTACGAAACTGTAACACAGAGTAGTAACACAGGAATGGGTACACCGTTCTCACACAGAGGCTCAGGATGAGCGAGGGATCCGAAGAGGGGCAGGCTTGAGACGTAGTCGGGGCAGCGGAAAGTCCGGTAAGCAGGAGATCCAACACACGATGCAAACAAACCAACGAGAGACAGACAAAAGGTGAGTCGAAGCCAGGCAGGAAGTCGAGAAGTCGCTGGAGAGTCTTGCATGAATGCTGAGAACAATCTGGCACTTCGTGAACGGTGAGGAGAGTCTATATACCGGGTTAATTGGTGGTCAGAGGCAACTGAGTGCAACAGGTGAGGAGAGTTGGGCTGATGAGAGGGGAGTGGCAGGCAGGCAGGTGAGCAGAAGGAGGGGCCGGTGGAAAAGTACTGGGAGGTGAAGTGGGAATGAGGAGTGGGCAGACTGTGTGGTTCGAAAGTCGAGAAAGTGTGGAGTTCGAAAGTCGAGAAAGTGTGAAGTTAGAAAGTCGAGAAAGTGTGAAGTTAGAGTCGAGAGTGTGTGGAGTTAGAAAGTTGAGAAAGTGTGGAGTTACAAACTCGAGAAAGTGTGGTTAGTAAGTCGAGAAAGTGTGGAATTAGAAAGCCGAGAATGTGTAGTTAGAAAGTCGAGCAAGCGTGGTTCGAAAGTCGAGAAAGTGTGGAGTTAGAAAGTCGAGAAAGTGTGGAGTTAGAAAGTCGAGAAAGTGTGAAGTTAGAAAGTCGAGAATGTGTGGAATTAGAAAGTCGAGAAAGTGTGTAGTTAGAATGTTGAGAAAGTGTGGTTGGAAAGTCGAGAACTTGTGGAGTTCGAAAGTCGAGGAAGTGTGGAGTTAGAATGTTGAGAAAGTGTGGTTCGAAAGTCGAGAACTTGTGGAGTTCGAAAGTCGAGAAAGTGTGGAGTTAGAATGTCGAGAAAGTGCGGAGTTAGAATGTCGAGAAAGTGCGGAGTTAGAGTCGAGAAAGTGTGGAGTTAGAAAGGCGAGAAAGTGTGGAGTTAGAAGTCTAGAATGTGCGGAGTTAGAAAATCGAGAAAGTATAGTTAGAAATTCGAGAAAGTATGCAGTTAGAGTCGAGAAAGTGTGGAGTTCGAAAGTCGAGAAAGATTGGTTGGAAGGTCGAGAAAGAGTGGAGTTAGAAAGTCGTGAAAGTGTGGAGTTAGAAAGTCGAGAAAATGTGGTCGAAAGTCGAGAAAGTGTGGAGTTAGAAAGTCGAGAATGTGTGGAGTTAGTGTCCGGAAAGTGTGGTTCGAAAGTCGAGAATATGGTTAGTGTAACGGATATAGCTTGGACCCAATAGCAGCACAGAATCAGGCAGGTATAATTGGTAATGAACTTTATTACGAAACTGTAACACAGAGTAGTAACACAGGAATGGGTACACCGTTCTCACACAGAGGTTCAGGATGAGCGAGGGTTCCGAAGAGGGGCAGGCTTGAGACGTAGTCTGGGTAGCGGAAAGTCCGGTAACCAGGAAATTCAACACACGATGGAAACAAACTGTGTGGTTCGAAAGTCGAGAAAGTGTGGAGTTCGAAAGTCGAGAAAGTGTGGAATTTGAAAGCCGAGAATGTGTAGTTAGAAAGTCGAGCAAGTGTGGTTCGAAAGTCGAGAAAGTGTGGAGTTAGAAAGTCGAGAAAGTGTGGAATTAGAAAGTCGAGAAAGTGTGGAGTAAGAAAGTCGAGAAAGTGTGGAGTTAGAATGTCGAGAAAGTGTGGAGTTAGAAAGTCAAGAAAGTGTGGAGTTAGATGTCGAGAAAGTGTGGAGTTAGAAAGTCGAGAAAGTGTGGAGTTATAAAGTCGAGAAAGTGCGGAGATATAGTTGAGAAAGTGCGGTTAGAAAGTCGAGAAAGTGTGGTTCGGAAGTCGAGAAAGTGTGTTGTTAGAAAGTCGAGAAAGTGCGGAGTTAGATGTAGAGAAAGAATGGTTAGAAAGTCGAGAAAGTGTGTAGTTAGAAAGTCGAGAATGTGTGGAATTAAAAAGTCGAGAAAGTGTGGAGTTAGAAAGTCGTGAGTGTGGAGTTGGAAAGTCGAGAAAGTGTGGAGTTAGAACGTCTGGAGTTGGAAAGTCGAGAAAGTGTGGTTAGAAATTCGAGAAAGTGTGGAGTTAGAACGTCTGGAGTTAGAAAGTCGAGAAAGTGTGTAGTTAGAAAGTCGAGAAAGTGTGGAGTTATATGTCGAGAAGGTGTGGTTCGAATGTCGAAAAAGTGTGGTGATCGAAAGTCGAGAAAGTGTTGAGTTAGAAAGTCGAGAAAGTGTGGTTAGAAAGTCGAGAAAGTGTGGAGTTAGATGTCGAGAAAGCGTGGTTAGAGTGTCGAGAAAGTGTGGTTAGAAAGTCGAGAAAGTGTGGAGTTAGATGTCGAGAAAGTGTGGAGTTAGATGTCGTGAAAATGTGGTTAGGAAGTCGAGAAAGTGTGGAGTTAGAAAGTCGAGATAGTGTGGTTCGAAAGTCGAGAAAGTGTGGAGTTCGAAAGTCGAGAAAGTGTGGAGTTAGAGTCGAGAAGGAGTGGAGTTAGAAAGTCGAGAAAGTGTGGTTCGAAAGTCGAGGAAGTGTGGAGTTAGATGTCGAGAAAGTGTGGAGTTAGAAAGTCGTGAGTGTGGAGTTATAAAGTCGAGAAAGTGCGTAGTTCGATTGTCGAGATAGTGTGGAGATAGTTGAGAAAGTGTGGTTAGAAAGTCGAGAAAGTGTGGTTCGAAAGTCGAGAATGTTGTAGTTAGAAAGACGAGAAAGTGCGGAGTTAGAAAGTCGAGAAAGTGTGGAGTTAGAAAGTCGAGAAAGTGTGGAGTTAGAAAATCGAGAAAGTGTGGAGTTAGAAAGTCGAGAAAGTGTGTAGTTATAAAGTCGAGAAAGTGTGGAGTTAGAAAATCGAGAAAGTGTGGAGTTAGAAAGTCGAGAAAGTGTGGAGTTAGAAAGTCGAGAAAGTGTGGAGTTAGAAAATCGAGAAAGTGTGGAGTTAGAAAGTCGAGAAAGTGCGGAGAGAGTTGAGAAAGTGTGTGGTTAGAAAGTCGAGAAAGTGTGGAGTTAGATGTAGAGAAACTGGTTAGAAAGTCGAGAAAGTGTGGAGTTAGAAAGTCGAGAAAGTGTGGAGTTCGAAAGTCGAGAACGTGTGGAGTTAGAAAGTCTGGAGTTAGAAAGTCGAGAAAGTGTGGTTCGATAGTCGAGAACGTGTGGAGTTAGAAAGTCGAGAAAGTGTGGAGTTAGAACGTCTGGAGTTAGAAAGTCGAGAAAGTGTGGAGTTAGAACGTCTGGAGTTAGAAAGTCGAGAAAGTGTGTAGTTAGAAAGTCGAGAAAGTGTGGAGTTATATGTCGAGAAAGTGTGGTTCGAATGTCGAGAAAGTGTGGTGATCGAAAGTCGAGAAAGTGTGGAGTTAGAAAGTCGAGAAAGTGTGGAGTTAGAAAGTCGAGAAAGTGTGTAGTTAGAAAGTCGAGAAAGTGTGTGTTTATTATGTCGAGAAAGTGTGGAGTTAGAAAGTCGAGAAAGTGTGTAGTTAGAAAGTCGAGAAAGTGTGTGTTTATTATGTCGAGAAAGTGTGGAATTAGAAAGTCGAGAATGTGTAGTTAGAAAATCGAGCAAGTGTGGTTCGAAAGTCGTGAAAGTGTGGAGTTAGAAAGTCGAGAAAGTGTGGAGTTAGAAAGTCGAGAAAGTGCGGAGATAGAGTTGAGAAAGTGTGGAGTTAGATGTAGAGAAACTGTGGTTAGAAAGTCGAGAAAGTGTGTGGTTAGAAAGTCGAGAAAGTGTGGAGTTAGATGTAGAGAAAGTGTGGAGTTAGAAAGTCGAGAAAGTGTGGAGTTAGAAAGTCGAGAAAGTGTGGAGTTAGAAAGTCGAGAAAGTGTGGTTCGAAAGTCGAGAACGTGTGGAGTTAGAAAGTCGAGAAAGTGTGATTAGAAAGTCGAGAAAGTGTGGAGTTGGAAAGTCGAGAAAGTGTGGAGTTAGAAAGTCGAGAAAGTGTGGAGTTAGAAAGTCGAGAAAGTGTGGAGTTAGAAAGTCGAGAAAGTGTGGAGTTAGGTCGAGAAAGTGTGGAGTTAGAAAGTCGAGAAAGTGTGGACTTCGAAATTCGAGAAAGTGTGTTTCGAAAGTCGAGAATGTGGTTAGTGTAACGGATATAGCTTGGACCTAATAGCAGCACAGAATCAGGCAGGTATAATTGGTAATGAACTTTATTACGAAACTGTAACACAGAGTAGTAACACAGGAATGGGTACACCGTTCTCACACAGAGGCTCAGGATGAGCGAGGGTTCCGAAGAGGGGCAGGCTTGAGACGTAGTCGGGGTAGCGGAAAGTCCGGTAACCAGGAGATCCAACACACGATGCCAGCAAACCAACGAGAGACAGACAAAAGGTGAGTCGAAGCCAGGCAGGAAGTCGAGAAGTCGCTGGAGAGTCTTGCATGAATGCTGAGAACAATCTGGCACTTCGTGAACGGTGAGGAGAGTCTATATACCGGGTTAATTGGTGGTCAGAGGCAACTGAGTGCAACAGGTGAGGAGAGATGGGCTGATGAGAGGGGAGTGGCAGGCAGGCAGGTGAGGAGAAGGAGGGACCGGTGGAAAAGTACTGGGAGGTGAAGTGGATGAGAATGAGGAGAGGGCAGACTGTGTGGTTCGAAAGTCGAGAAAGTGTGGAGTTCGAAAGTCGAGAAAGTGTGGAGTTAGAAAGTCGAGAAAGTGTGAAGTTAGAGTCGAGAAAGTGTGGAGTTACAAAGTCGAGAAAGTGTGGAGTTAGAAAGTCGAGAAAGTGTGGAGTTAGAAACTCGAGAGTGTATGGAGTTTGAAAGTCGAGAACGTGTGGAGTTAGAAAGTCGAGAAAGTGTGGTTCGAAAGTCGAGAAAGTGTGGAGTTAGAACGTAGAGAAAGTGTGGAGGAAAAAAGTCGAGGAAGACTAGTGTTAGAAAGTCGAGAATGTGTGGTAGAAAGTCGAGAAAGTGTGGAGTTAGAAAGTCGAGAATGTGTGGAGTTAGAAAGTCGAGAATGTGTGGAGTTCGAAAGTCGAGAAAGTGTGTAGTTAGAAAGTCGAGAATGTGTGGAATTAGAAAGTCGAGAAAGTGTGTAGTTAGAATGTTGAGAATGTGTGGTTGGAAAGACGAGAAAGTGTGGTGAGAAAGTGTGGAGTTAGAATGTTGAGAAAGTGTGGTTCGAAAGTCGAGAACTTGTGGAGTTCGAAAGTCGAGAAAGTGTGGAGTTAGAGTCGAGAAAGTGTGGAGTTAGAAAGTCGAGAAAGTGTGGAGTTCGAAAGTCGAGAATGTGTGGAGTTAGTGTCCGGAAAGTGTGGTTAGAAAGTCGAGAATGTGGTTAGTGTAACGGATATAGCTTGGACCCAATAGCAGCACAGAATCAGGCAGGTATAATTGGTAATGCACTTTATTACGAAACTGTAACACAGAGTAGTAACACAGGAATGGGTACACCGTTCTCACACAGAGGCTCAGGATGAGCGAGGGTTCAGAAGAGGGGCAGGCTTGAGACGTAGTCTGGGTAGCGGAAAGTCCGGTAACCAGGAAATTGAACACACGATGCAAACAAACTGTGTGGTTCGAATGTCGAGAAAGTGTGGAGTTAGAAAGTCGAGAAAGTATGGAGTTCGAATGTCGAGAAAGTGTGGAGTTAGAAAGTCGAGAAAGTGTGGAGTTAGAAAGTCGAGAAAGTGTGGAGTTCGAAAGTGGAGGAGGTGTGGAGTTAGAAAGTCGAGAAAGTGTGGAGTTTGAACTTCGAGAAAGTGTGGACTTTGAACTTCGAGAAAGTGTGGAGTTAGAAAGTCGAGAACGTGTGGAATTAGAAAGTCGAGAAAGTGTGTAGTTAGAAAGTCGAGAAAGTATAGTTCGAAAGTCGAGAAAGTGTGGAGTTAGAAAGTCGAGAAAGTGTGTAGTTAGAAAGTCGCGAAAGTGTGGAGTTAGAAAGTCGAGGAAGTGTGGAGATAGAGTTGAGAAAGTGTGGAGTTAGAAATTCGAGAAAGTTTGCAGTTAGAAAATCGAGAAAGTGCGATTCGAAAGTCGATAATTGTGTGTAGTTAGAAAGTCGAGGAAGTGTGGTTAGAAAGTCGAGAAACTGTGGTTCGAAAGTCGAGAAAGTGTGGAGTTAGAAAGTCGAGAAAGTTTCTATTTAGAGTCGAGAATGTGTGGAATTAGAAAGTCGATATAATGTGGAGTTAGAAAGTCGAGAGTGTGTGGAGTTAGAAAGTCGAGAAAGTGCGTAGTTCGAAAGTCGAGAAAGCGTGGAGTTAGAGTTGAGAAAGTGTGTAGTTAGAAAGTCGAGAAAGTGTGGTTCGAAAGTCGAGAAAGTGTGGAGTTAGAAAGTCGAGAAAGTGTGGAGTTCGAAAGTCGAGGAAGTGTGGTTCAAAAGTCGAGAAAGTGTGTATTTAGAGTCGAGAATGTGTGGAATTAGAAAGTCGATATAATGTGCAGTTAGAAAGTCGAGAGTGTGTGGAGTTAGAAAGTCTAGAAAGTGTGGAGTTAGAAAGTCGCGAAAGTGTGGTTAGTAAGTCGAGAAAGTGCGTAGTTCGAGTCGAGAAAGTGTGGAGTTAGAGTTGAGAAAGTGTGGTTAGAAAGTGGAGAAAGTGTGGTTAGTAAGTCGAGAAAGTGTGGAGTTAGAAAGTCGAGAAAGTGTGAAATTAGGAAGTCGAGAAAGTGTGGTTCGAAAGTCGAGAAAATGTGGTTAGAAAGTCGTGAGTGTGGAGGTATAAAGTCGAGAAAGTGCGGAGTTAGAAAGTCGAGAAAGTGTGGTTAGTAAGTCGAGAAAGTGTGGAGTTCGAAAGTCGAGGAAGTGTGGTTAGAGTCGAGAAAGTGTGGAGTTAGAGTCGAGAAAGTGTGGAGTTAGAACGTCTGGAGTTAGAACGTCGTGAGTGTGGAGTTATAAAGTCGAGAGAGTGCGGAGTTATAAAGTCGAGAATGTGTGGAGATATTGAGAAAGTGTGGAGTTAGAAAGTCGCGAAAGTGTGGAGTTAGAAAGTCGAGAAAGTGTGGTTAGTTTGTCGAGAAAGTGTGGAATTAGAAAGTCGAGAATGTGTAGTTAGAAAATCGAGCAAGTGTGGTTCGAAAGTCGAGAAAGTGTGGAGTTGGAAAGTCGAGAATGTGTGAAGTTATAATGTCGAGAAAGTGTGGAGTTAGAAAGTCGAAAAGTGTGGAGTTAGAAAGTCGAGAAAGTGTGGAATTAGAATGACGAGAAAGTGTGGAGTTTGAACTTCGAGAAAGTGTGGAGTTAGAAAGTCGAGAACGTGTGGAATTAGAAAGTCGAGAAAGTGTGTAGTTAGAAAGTCGCGAAAGTGTGGAGTTAGAAAGTCGAGCAAGTGTGGAGATAGAGTTGAGAAAGTGTGGAGTTAGAAATTCGAGAAAGTTTGGAGTTAGAAAATCGAGAAAGTGCGATTCGAAAGTCGAGAATTGTGTGTAGTTAGAAAGTCGAGAAAGTGTGGAGTTAGAAAGTCGAGAAACTGTGGTTCGAAAGTCGAGAAAGTGTGGAGTTAGAAAGTCGAGAAAGTGTGTATTTAGAGTCGAGAATGTGTGGAATTAGAAAGTCGATATAATGTGGAGTTAGAAAGTCGAGAGTGTGTGGAGTTAGAAAGTCGAGAAAGTGCGTAGTTCGAAAGTCGAGAAAGCGTGGAGTTAGAGTTGAGAAAGTGTGGAGTTAGAAAGTCGAGAAAGTGTGGTTCGAAAGTCGAGAAAGTGTGGAGTTAGAAAGTCGAGAAAGTGTGAAATTAGAATGACGAGAAAGTGTGGTTCGAAAGTCGAGAAAGTGTGGAGTTAGAAAGTCGAGAAAGTGTGAAATTAGAAAGTCGAGAAAGTGTGGTTCGAAAGTCGAGAAAGTGTGGAGTTAGAAAGTCGTGAGTGTGGAGTTTTAAAGTCGAGAAAGTGTGGAGATAGACTTGAGAAAGTGTGGTTAGTAAGTCGAGAAAGTGTGGAGTTAGAGTCGAGAAAGTGTGGAGTTAGAAAGTCGAGAAAGTGTGGAGTTAGAAAGTCGAGAAAGTGTGGAGTTAGAAAGTCGAGAAAGTGTGTAGTTAGAAAGTCGAGAATGTGTGGAGTTCGAAAGTCGAGGAAGTGTGGAGTTAGAAAGTCGCGAAAGTGTGGAGTTAGAAAGTCGAGAATTGTGTGTAGTTAGAAAGTCGAGAAAGTGTGGAATTAGAAAGTCGCGAAAGTGTGGTTAGTAAGTCGAGAAAGTGCGTAGTTCGAGTCGAGAAAGTGTGGAGTTAGAGTTGAGAAAGTGTGGTTAGAAAGTGGAGAAAGTGTGGTTAGTAAGTCGAGAAAGTGTGGAGTTAGAAAGTCGAGAAAGTGTGAAATTAGGAAGTCGAGAAAGTGTGGAGTTAGAGTCGAGAATGTGTGGAGTTAGAAAGTCGAGAAAGTGTGGAGTTCGAGTCGGGAAAGTGTGGTTACAAAGTCGAGAATGTGGTTAGTGTTACGGATATAGCTTGGACCCAATAGCAGCACAGAATTAGGCAGGTATAATTTGTAATACACTTTATTACGAAACTGTAACACAGAATACAGAATAACACAGGAATGGGTACACCGTTCTCACACAGAGGCTCAGGATGAGCGTGGATTCCGAAGAGGGGCAGGCTTGAGACCTAATCGGGGGAGGGGAAAGTCCGGTAACCAGGAGATCCAACACACGATGCAAACAAACCAACGAGAGACAGACACAAGGAGAGTCGAAGCCAGGCAGGAAGTCGATAAATCGCTGGAGAGCCTTGCATGAATGCTGAGAACAATCTGGCACTTTGTGAACGGTGAGGAGAGTCTATATACCGGGTTAATTGGTGATCAGAGGCAACTGAGTGCAACAGGTGAGGAGAATTGGGCTGATGAGAGGGGAGTGGCAGGCAGGCAGGTGAGGAGAAGGAGGGACCGGTGGAAAAGTACTGGGAGGTGAAGTGGATGAGAATGAGGAGAGGGCAGACTGTGACAGAACCCCCCCCCCCCCCCCCCCACTCAAGGGACGGCTCCTGACGTCCCAAAAAACAAAAAAAAACACAATAAAGAAAATAAACCCAATCCCACGCAGAGTTGGGTTGGAGGAGGGGGACCGGAGGAGGGCTAATATTCGTCCGAAACATCCATGTCCGCATCCTCCTCCATGGCATCAGAGGAAAGCTCAGAGGTTCGACTCACCAGTAATTCCTCCGCTACTGGTGAGTCTAGCCCTTTTACTGGACACTTGGAGATGCAATGACCCTGTCGCCTCTCGCGACGTCTCGCCAGGATACGTTGGTCCAGACGGGTCGTTAGCTCGATAAGCCCATCCAGAGAAGAAGGAAGGTCGTGGGACACCAACTCATCCTTGATATAGTCATTCAAGCCCAGCAAGAAAGCGTCACACTGGGCCGGGTCGTTCCAATCACTCTGACGGGCCCTGGTACGAAAGTCGATGGCGAAGTCAGCGACGCTCTGGTTCCCCTGGCTCAACCCCAGCAGACCTCCCGCAGCGTCCGGACCCATCGAAACCTCACCGAACACCTTGCGAAGCACCGCGGCAAAGGCCAGGAAAGAGGAGCAAGCCGGCGTGCGTCGCTCCCATTCAGCCGTTCCCCACAGCCGAGCTCTGCCAGTCAGGTGATAAATGGTAAACGCCACTCTCGCCGCTTCCTGGGCGAAGGTGTAGGGCTGTAGGGCGAAGAGAATGGAACAGTTCGTGATGAATGGGTTGCAGCCCTCCGGGTCTCCAGTGTAGCGTTCCGGGGTTCCCACCCGGGGCTCAGGTGATGTCCCTGGCGGACCGGGAGCTGGTGCTGTCGGAGCCGGAGGCGAAGCATGGGGTGTAGCCTGGGCGAGGGTGGTCGTCAGCTGTTGGACCTGGGTGGCTAGTGCAACCAATGCTTGCTCTTGGTTTGACACAGCCTGTCGAACCTCGGAGTTGGAGGCAGTGAGCATAGTTTCGTGCTGCAGGAGCGTGTGCTCAATCCTCTCGAAGCGGTTTGACGGAGACGTTGCGTGCGCTGAGTCCATTGTTGGCCAGATTGTACTGTAACGGGTATAGCTTGGACCCAATAGCAGCACAGAATCAGGCAGGTATAATTGGTAATGAACTTTATTACGATACTGTAACACAGAGTAGTAACACAGGAATGGGTACACCGCACACACAGAGGCTCAGGATTGAGCGAGGGTTCAGAAGACGTGCAGGCAGGAGACGTAGTCGGGGTAGCGGAAGGTCCGGTAACCAGGAGATCCAACACACGATGCAAAAAAACCAACGAGAGACAGACGAAAGGAGAGTCGAAGCCAGGCAGGAAGTCAAGAAGTCGCTGGAGAGTCTTGCATGAATGCTGAGAACAATCTGGCACTGTGTGAACGGCGAGGAGAGTCTATATACAGGTGTGAAGAGTTGGGCTGATGAGAGGGGCGTGGCAGGCAGGTGAGGAGAAGGAGGGACCGGTGGAAAAGTACTGGGAGGTGAAGTGGATGAGAATGAGGAGAGGACAGACTGTGACAGTTAGAAAGTCTAGAAAGTGTGGAGTTAGAAAGTCGAGAAAGTGTGGAGTTAGAAAGTCGAGAAAGTTTGGAGTTAGATGTCGAGAAAGTGTGGAGATAGAGTCGAGAAAGTGTGGAGTTAGAAAGTCGAGAAAGTGTGGAGTTAGAATGTCGCGAATGTGTGGTTAGGAAGTCGAGAAAGTTTGGTTAGGAAATCAAGAAAGTGTGGAGTTAGATGTCGAGAAAGTGTGGTTAGGAAGTCGAGAAAGTGTGGTTAGGAAGTCGAGAAAGTGTGGTTAGAAAGTCGAGAAAGTGTGGAGTTATAAAGTCGAGAAAGTGCGTAGTTCGATAGTCGAGAACGTGTGGAGATAGTTGAGAAAGTGTGGTTAGAAAGTCGAGAAAGTGTGGTTAGAAAGTCGAGAAAGTGTGGTTCGAAAGTCGAGAAAATGTGGTTCGAAAGTCGAGAACGTTGGAGTTAGAAAGTCGAGAACGTGTGGAATTAGAAAGTCGAGAACGTGTGGAATTAGAAAGTCGAGAAAGTGTAGTAAGAAAGTCGAGCAAGTGTGGACTTAGAAAGTCGTGGGTGTGGAGTTATAACGTCGAGAAAGTGCGGAGTTATAAAGTCGAGAAAGTGTGGAGATAGAGTTGAGAAAGTGTGGAGTTAGAGTCGAGAAAGTGTGTAATTAGAAAGTCGAGAATGTGTAGTTAGAAAATCGAGCAAGAGTGGTTCGAAAGTCGAGAAAGTGCGGAGTTATAAAGTCGAGAAAGTGTGGATTTAGAGTCGAGAACGTGTGGAGTTAGAGTCGAGAAAGTGTGGAGTTAGAGTCGAGAAAGTGTGGTTCGAAAGTCGAGAAAATGTGGTTGGAAAGTCGAGAACGTGTGGAGTTAGAAAGTCGAGAAAGTGTGGAGTTAGATGTCGAGAAAGTGTGGAGTTAGAAAGTCGAGAAAGTGTGGAGTTAGAAAGTCGAGAAAGTGTGGAGTTAGATAGTCGAGAAAGTGTGGAGTTAGATAGTCGAGAAAGTGTGGAGTTATAGTCGAGAAAGTGTGGAGTTAGAAAGTCGAGAAAGTGTGGTTCGAAAGTCGAGAAAATGTGGTTAGAAAGTCGAGAACGTGTGGAGTTAGATGTCGAGAAAGTGTGGAGTTAGATGTCGAGTAAATGTGGTTAGGAAGTCGAGAAAGTGTGGAGTTAGAAAATCGAGAAAGTGTGGAGTTAGAAAGTCGTGAGTGTGGAGTTATAAAGTCGAGAAAATGCGGAGATAGATTTGAGAAAGTGCGGTTAGAAAGTCGAGTAAGTGTGGTTCGGAAGTCGAGAAAGTGTGTGGTTAGAAAGTCGAGAAAGTGCGGAGTTAGATGTAGAGAAAGTATGGTTAGAAAGTCGAGAAAGTGTGTAGGTAGAAAGTCGAGAATGTGTGGAATTAGAAAGTCGTGAGTGTGGAGTTATAAAGTCGAGAAAGTGCGTAGTTCGAAAGTCGAGAAAGTGTGGAGATAGAGTTGAGAAAGTGTGGTTAGAAAGTCGAGAAAGTGTGGAGTTGGAAAGTCGAGAAAGTGTGGAGTTAGAACGTCCGGAGTTAGAAAGTCGAGAAAGTGTGTAGTTAGAAAGTCGAGAAAGTGTGGAGTTATATGTCGAGAAGGTGTGGAGTTAGAAAGTCGAGATAGTGTGGAGTTAGAAAGTCGAGAAAGTGTGGAGTTAGAAAGTCGAGATAGTGTGGAGTTAGAAAGTCGAGAAAGTGTGGAGTTAGAAAGTCGAGAAAGTGTGGAGTTAGAAAGTCGAGATAGTGTGGAGTTAGAAAGTCGAGAAAGTGTGGAGTTAGAAAGTCGAGGAAGTGTGGAGTTAGATGTCGAGAAAGTGTGGAGTTAGAAAGTCGTGAGTGTGGAGTTATAAAGTCGAGAAAGTGCGTAGTTCGATAGTCGAGATAGTGTGGAGATAGTTGAGAAAGTGTGGTTAGAAAGTCGAGAAAGTGTGGTTCGAAAGTCGAGAATGTTGGAGTTAGAAATACGAGAAAGTGCGGAGTTAGAAAGTCGAGAAAGTGTGTAATTAGAAAGTCGAGAATGTGTAGTTAGAAAATCGAGCAAGTGTGGAGTTATAAAGTCGAGAAAGTGCGGAGATAGAGTTGAGAAAGTGCGGTTAGAAAGTCGAGAAAGTGTGGAGTTAGAAAGTCGAGAAAGTGTGGAGTTAGATGTAGAGAAACTGTGGTTCGAAAGTCGAGAACGTGTGGAGTTAGAAAGTCGAGAAAGTGTGGAGTTAGAACGTCTGGAGTTAGAAAGTCGAGAAAGTGTGGTTCGAAAATCGAGAACGTGTGGAGTTAGAAAGTCGAGAAAGTGTGATTAGAAAGTCGAGAAAGTGTGGAGTTAGAACGTCTGGAGTTAGAAAGTCGAGAAAGTGTGTAGTTAGAAAGTCGAGGAAGTGTGGAGTTATATGTCGAGAAAGTGTGGTTCGAATGTCGAGAAAATGTGGTGATCGAATGTCGAGAAAGTGTGGAGTTTGAAAGTCGAGAAAGTGTGGAGTTAGAAAGTCGAGATAGTGTGGAGTTAGAAAGTCGAGAACGTGTGGAGTTAGAAAGTCGAGAAAGTGTGGAGTTAGATGTAGAGAAACTGTGGTTCGAAAGTCGAGAAAGTGTGTAGTTAGAAAGTCGAGAATGTGTGGAATTAGAAAGTCGAGAAAGTGTGTAGTTAGAATGTTGAGAAAGTGTGGAGTTAGAGTCGAGAAAGTGTGGAGTTAGAATGTTGAGAAAGTGTGGAGTTAGAGTCGAGAAAGTGTGGAGTTAGAGTCGAGAAAGTGTGGAGTTAGAAAGGCGAGAAAGTGTGGAGTAAGAAAGTCGAGAATGTGCGGAGTTAGAAAATCGAGAAAGTATAGTTAGAAATTCGAGAAAGTGTGCAGTTAGAGTCGAGAACGTGTGGAGTTCGAAAGTCGAGAAAGATTGGTTGGAAGGTCGAGAATGAGTGGAGTTCGAATGTCGAGAAAGTTTGGTTAGAAAGTCGAGAAAGTGTGGTTCGGAAGTCGAGAAAGTGTGTGGTTAGAAAGTCGAGAAAGTGCGGAGTTAGATGTAGAGAAAGTATGGTTAGAAAGTCGAGAAAGTGTGTAGTTAGAAAGTCGAGAATGTGTGGAATTAGAAAGTCGAGAAAGTGTGGAGTTAGAAAGTCGTGAGTGTGGAGTTATAAAGTCGAGAAAGTGCGTAGTTCGAAAGTCGAGAAAGTGTGGAGATAGATTTGAGAAAGTGTGGTTAGAAAGTCGAGAAAGTGTGGAGTTAGATGTCGAGAAAGTGTGGGAGTTAGAAAGTCGAGAAAGTGTGGAGTTAGAACGTCTGGAGTTAGAAAGTCGAGAAAGTGTGTAGTTAGAAAGTCGAGAAAGTGTGGAGTTATATGTCGAGAAGGTGTGGTTCGAATGTCGAGAAAGTGTGGTGATCGAAAGTCGAGAAAGTGTGGAGTTAGAAAGTCGCGAAAGTGTGGAGTTAGAAAGTCGAGAAAGTGTGGAGTTAGAAAGTCGAGAAAGTGTGGAGTTAGATGTCGAGAAAGCGTGGTTAGAAAGTCGAGAAAGTGTGTAGTTAGAAAGTCGAGAAAGTGTGGAGTTAGATGTCGAGAAAGTGTGGTTAGAAAGTCGAGAAAGTGTGGAGTTAGATGTCGAGAAAGTGTGGAGTTAGATGTCGTGAAAATGTGGTTAGGAAGTCGAGAAAGTGTGGAGTTAGAAAGTCGAGATAGTGTGGTTCGAAAGTCGAGAAAGTGTGGAGTTATAGTCGAGAAAGTGTGGAGTTCGAAAGTCGAGAAAGTGTGGAGTTAGAGTCGAGAAGGAGTGGAGTTAGAAAGTCGAGAAAGTGTGGATTTAGAAAGTCGAGAAAGTGTGGTTCGAAAGTCGAGGAAGTGTGGAGTTAGATGTCGAGAAAGTGTGGAGTTAGAAAGTCGTGAGTGTGGAGTTATAAAGTCGAGAAAGTGCGTAGTTCGATAGTCGAGATAGTGTGGAGATAGTTGAGAAAGTGTGGTTAGAAAGTCGAGAAAGTGTGGTTCGAAAGTCGAGAATGTTGGAGTTAGAAAGTCGAGAAAGTGTGGAGTTAGAAAGTCGAGAATGTGTAGTTAGAAAATCGAGCAAGTGTGGTTCGAAAGTCGTGAAAGTGTGGAGTTATAAAGTCGAGAACGTGTGGAGTTAGAATGTCGAGAAAGTGTGGAGTTCGAACTTCGAGAAAGTGTGGAGTTAGAAAGTCGAGAACGTGTGGAATTAGAAAGTCGAGAAAGTGTATTTAGAAAGTCGAGAAAGTGTAGTTAGAAAGACGAGCAAGTTTGGTTCGAAAGTCGAGAAAGTGTGGACTTAGAAAGTCGTGAGTGTGGAGTTATAAAGTCGAGAAAGTGTGGAGATAGAGTTGAGAAAGTGTGGTTAGAAGGTCGAGAAAGTGTGGAGTTAGAAAGTCGAGTGGAGTTTCCATAGCTACTCTACTTGTTTCTCTTACCTCACATAATTCAATATCCTTCTCCTTGGTGAATACCGAAGAAAATACATTGTTCAAGATCTCCCCCATCTCTTTTGGCTCTGCAGATAGCTGTCCACTCTTACTCTCTAATGGATCAATTTTATCCTTCGTTATCCTTTTGCTATTAATATAGCTGTAGAAACCCTTTGGACTTACATTCACCTGACTTGCCAAAGCAACCTCATATCTTCTTTTAGCTTTTTTAATTTCTTTCTTAAGATTATTTTTACTCCTCAAGCACCTAATTTACTCCATGCTGCCTATAATTATTGTAGATCTCTCTCTTTTTCCGAACCGTCCAATTTCCCTTGAAAAACCATGGCTCTTTCCAATTTTTACTATTTCCTTTCAACCGAACAGGGACATAAAGATTCTGTACTCTTAAAATGGCATCTTTAAATGTCCTCCATTTATCTGCTACATCCTTCCCATAAAACAAAATATCCCAATTTACTCCTTTTAAATTCTTTCGCATCTCCTGAGAGTTAGCCTTTCTCAAATCAAAAATCTCAACCCTTGTTCCAGTTCTGACCCTCTCCATAATTATATTGAAACTAATGGTATCGTGATCACTGGATCCGAAGTGTTCCCCAACACATACCTGCGCCACCTGACCTGTCTCATTTCCTAACAGGAGGTCCAGCACCGCCCCTTCTCTAGTAGGTACCTCTAAGTATTGCTGCAAAAAACTATCCTGCACGCATTTTACAAACTCCAAACCATCCAGCCCATTTACAAAATGTGTTTCCCAGTCTGTGTGGAAAATTGAAATCTCCCACAATCACTATCTTGTCCTTACTACTAATAGCTGCGATCTCCTTACACATTTGTTCTTCCCATTCTCGCTCCCCATTTGGCGGTCTATAATACACACCTTTCAGTGTTGCTGCAGCTTTCCCACTTCTCAGTTCCAACCAAATAGCCTCCATAGACGAGCCCTCTAATATATCCTGCAAAGCACTGCTGTAATATCTTCCCTGACAAGCAATGAAACACCTCCATCTCTTGCCCCTCCAATTCTATCACATCTGAAGCAACGAAATCCTGGAATATTTAGTTTCAATCACAGCCCTCTTGCAACCATGTTTCACTGATCGCCGCAACATCATACTTCCAGGTGTCAATCCAGGCTCTGAGCTCGTCCACCTTTCTTACAATGCTCCTTGCATTAAAATGTACAAATTTAAGAAACCCACCCCCTCGTATTCTCTGTTTATTATCTTTTTTCTTCTTTCTCGCCGACATGTTGTGTCCGAGTGCTACCCTTCTCTGCCCCCTGCCTCATACACTGATTACCAGCTTTCCCTATTTGAGTCCCTCCCCCCAACCGTTCTAACCCCAACCATAATTCAGCTCCTACCTCTCATGAAATAATGAATAACACATAAAATAAGTTTGTATTTGTTGCATTTTCATTTTGATTGTGAATATTATTTTACATTGAAAAGCACAGAAAAGCTTCAGTTACCCTGCAGATTTCCGTTCTTTCACCTTGCACATGTGTTCTCTGGTCCTCGATTCCCCTATTCTGGGCAAGGGACTGTACGTCTACCCGATCTATTTCTCTCGCCATTTTATACATCTCGATAACACCCTAATTTGAGGAAGGACATCCTTGTGATTGAGGCAGTGCAGCGTAGGTTCCCGAGATTGATCCCTGGGATGGCGGGACTGTCATGTGAGGACATATTGAAAATACTAGGCTTGTATTCACGTGAGTTAAGAAGGATGAAGAGGGATATTATAGAAACATACAACATTATAAAAGGACTGGACAAGCTAGATGGAGGAAAAATGTTCCTAATGTTGGGCGAGTCCAAAACCAGGAGCCAAAGTCTTAGATTAAAGGGATGCCATTTAATCCTGAGGTAAGATAAAACATTTTCACCCAGAGAGTTGTGAATTTGTGGAAGTCCCTGCCATAGACGGCAGCGGAGGCCAGATCACTGGATGGATTTAAGAGAGAGTTAGATAGAGCTCTATGGGCTAGTGGAATCAATGGATATGGGGAGAGGGCAGGCACGGGTTATTGATTGGGGACGGTCAGCCATGATCACAATGAATGGCGGCGCTGGCTCGAAGGGCCGAAACAGTTTTTTTTCTCACCTCAGTCTTAAATTACCTCCCCTTCATTCTAAGTCTGTGGCCCCCCTGGTTCTGGACTAGCCAGAATTGGAAACATTTTTCCCTGCATCTAGCTTGCCCAGTCCTTTTATAATTTTATGTGTTTCTATAGGAATCCTCCTAATCCTTCTAAACTCCAGTGAATGCAAGCCTAGTCTTTCCAAACTTTCCTCATATGACAGTCCCACCATCCCAGGGATCAATCTCGTGAAACGACGGTGCACTGCCTCAATCACAAGGATGTCCTTCCTCAAATTAGGAGACCAAAACTGGACACAATACTCCAGATGTGGTCTCACCAGAGCCTTATACAACTGCAGAAGAACCTCTTTACTCCTATACTGAAATCCTTTGTTATGAAGGCCAACATTCCATTAGATTTCTTCACTGCCTGCTGTACCTGCACGCCAACATCCAGTGACTGGTGTACAAGGCCACCCAGGTCTCGTTTTACCTACCCCTTACCTAACCCAACCCCATTGAGATACATTTACCGTCTGAAGAAGGGTTTCGCCCGAAACGTTGCCTATTTCCTTCGCTCCATAGATGCTGCTGCACCCGCTGAGTTTCTCCAGCTTTTTTGTGTAACCTCCCATTGAGATAATAATCTGCCCCCTTGTTTTTGCCGCCAAAGTGGATAACCTAACATTTATCTATATTATACTGCATCTGCCACGCATCTGCCCACTCATTCAACCTGTTCTGGACACCCTGTAACCTCCTAACATCCTCTTCACAGTTCACACTGTCACACAGCTTTGTGTCATCCGAAATCTTGCTAGTGTTGCTCCTAATTCCCTCTTCCAAATCATTAATATATATGGTAAACAGTTGCGGCCCCTACACCGAGCCTTGCGGCACTCCATTCGCCACTGCCCGCCATTCTGAAAAGGACCCGTTCACTCCTACTCTTTGCTTCCTGTCAGCCAACCAATTATCTACCCATGTCAACACCCTACCCCCAATACCATGTGCTCTAATTTTAGTCACCAGTCTCCCGTGCGGGACCTCATCAAAGGCTTTCTGAAAGTCTAGATACACTACATCCACTGGCATCCCTTCATCCATTTTACTTGTCACATCCTCATAAAATTACAGAAGATTAGTCAGGCATGATTTCATTTTCATAAATCCACGTTTACTTGGACTAGTCATTTTACTGCATTCAAATGCCCCATTATCACCTCTTTAATAATTGACTCCAGCATATTTCCCACCACTGAAGTCAGGCTAACTGGTTTGTAATTCCTCGCTCTCTCTCCCGCTCCTTTCTTGAAAAGTGGGATAACTTTAGCTATCCTCCAATCCACAGGAACTGATCCTGAATCGATCAAACATTGGAAAATATTCTCCAATGCGTCGACTATTTCTAGAGCCACTTCCCGAAGGACCCTGAGATGCAGACCATCAGGCCCAGGTGATTTATCATCCTCCAGTCCCATTAGCCTACCCAATACAATGTTTCGCCTAATGAACATTTATTTCAGTTCCTCTACCCCCTTGGATACTCTAACCTCCCGTACACCTGGGAGATTGTTTGTGTCTTCCTTAGTGAGGGCAGGACGGAAGTACCTGTTCAACTATTCTGCCATTTTCTTGTTACCCATAATAATTTAGTCAGAAGAAAGGAGAGAGTGAGTGATGGGGTGAGGGTGGAGAATGGGGAGACATTACATCAAATATTCGTGTGCGGACATTGCGTCGAAGGACCAGAAGCCGAAGCAAAGTTGTGAAAGCCAAATAACCGAAAGGAAACAAAGCCGAAACGCCAAATAACCGAAAGTGTACGAAGCCGAAACGCCAACTAACCGAGTGGGCGGGACACCCAAAAAGTCAACTAACCGAAAGGGTGGGATGCCTTAAAGCAAACTCATCGAAAGCTGCTCTGCCGAAACGCCAATTCGCCGAACGGCCGCGTCGTCTCCAAGCCAACTCACCGAATGGCAGCTCTGCCGACACGTCAAATAACGGACATGATGTCGACAGGGGGGTGGGGGGTGAGACATGTCATTGATTGGTCCAGACCATCACGTCCATCATATCACTGGCCGATGGAGACGGGAGGGTGGGGGTCATTTTCTGAACTCGAGAACCAAGTTGTACATCCCTCGGGACAGCCCCCACTCTCCCACGGCCACGGTGCCCTCCGCCTCGTCTCCCCCGTGCGGCCGCACTGTGTCCGGCTATCTGTCGGCAGCGTCGGGTGGTGTGGGACAGGCTAGTTTCTCCGCCCAACCAGAGTCACTAACCGCGGACCCCAACGCCCACACTAGGGTGATGCACAACCCCCCCCCCCCCCCCGACACCCGGATCCCGACGCACACACGGGGTGCTTCACCCCCGAGACCACACCAGGTGCTGCACCTCCCACTCCGGCCGCGGGGACAGTCGGCTCGGGGCATTGATAGCCATCGTAAATCGCTTTTAAAACACGGGGAGACACACATTCACTGGCGGGCCGATGAGAAGTATGCATGACAACGAACAATTTTATCTCCTCCCACTACCCCCTTCACAACAAGAAGCACGTTTAATTTATTGTTTAAAGACAGTGATACCGTCTGGTTGCCTGGGTAATGGACACAAGCTCCTACGCACAAAACACCAGGAAATCTGTAATCTGTTTTAACCGAACATGGACACAAATAGCTGGAGTAACTCAGCGGAACAGACAGCATATCTGGAGAGGAATGGGTGGCGTTTTTCACCTAGAGAGTTGTGAATTTGTGGAATTCCCTGCCACAGAGTGCAGTGGAGGCCAAATCACTTGATGGATTAAGAGCGAGTTAGAGAGCTCCAGGGGCTAGTGGAGTCAACGGATATGGGGGAAGGCAGGCACGGGTTATTGATTGGGGACGATCAGCCATGATCAGAATGAATGACGGTGCTAGCACGAAGGGCTGAATGGCCTCCTCCTGCACCTATTTTCGATGAGCATTCTTCAGACCTGAAGATTGGGTCTGAAGGGTCTCGACCCGAAACATCACCCATTCCTTCTCTCCAGGGATGCTGCCTGTCCCGCTGTCACTCCACCATTTTGTGTCTATCTCAGATGTGGCAGTTGTCTCAGTTCGAGGGTTTTGTGAATTGCGCACATGGAGGGGACGCTTTACATGCCGCTTGTAGCCATTCATCCAAGTGCGCTCTTAATGAAATCTCATATCTGTTTGAGGGAGGGGTGGAATGTATGTAACCATTGGCTAATGCAAAGGCATAGTTAGGACAGGGAAATAATCCCACCACTTACTTAACCAGCTACCTGAATGTAAAAATTACTTATACATGTAACATTTTTGTTTTTGAATCAGTAACTTTCTTTGGAGTTTTAATGCCGACCCCGTCCTGTGGGAAGGGCTTGTAGCAGCTGGTTTCATAGTGCCTTCATTGTTGGTAGGTGCTGATCTTTCACATGGACCGCAGTCAGTGCCAGTTTTTGCCAACTTCCATAGCCACTCTGCATTACTGGAGTCAGACGTGAATCCGCTCTATCATCTTTGGTGTTTAGGAAGGAACTGCAGATGCTGGAAAATCGAAGGTACACACAACTGCTGGAGAAACTCAGTGGGTGCAGCAGCATCTTCCAGCATCTGCAGTTCCTTCTTAAAGCATATCTCCTTCGCGCCATATATGCTGCTGCACCCGCTGAGTTTCTCCAGCATTTGTGTGTACCTATCATCTTTGGTAGTGACTCGTCCGTGCTGCGATTGCCACAGAGGCTTTTCGATGTCATTTTCGTTGCCCGTCAGATTTTAAGCCGAAAACAATCTGACGCCGAGCGGATATGACGTCAAAAAGCTAGGAAAAAACCCATAGATACTAGTGCAAAGTCTATGATTTTTGGGAAAAAAAATCTTACTTATCGAAAAGAAAAAAGAATATTAATCTCTTAGAATCGCTGATATCGAAAAGTTGAAAAAGAACATCACACGTCGAAAAAGAAGGTATTACTGTGTTTAAACAATACATACAACGTGCTTCTTATTGTCAAGGAGAGGAATTGGAGGAGATAACATTGTTTGTGGTGATGCATACTTGTCATCGGCCCGCCAGGGAATGTGTGCGTCCCCCATGTTGTAAAAGCGATTTACTATGGCTGCCAATACCCCGAGCAGTCTGTCGCCGCGGCCGGGGTGGGGGGTGAATCGCGGCCAGGTGACTCTGGTGGGCGGAGGGACCAGCCTGTCCCACAGCTCTGCTCCATCCGGAGCTGCCGACCCACAGCTCATTACAGTGCGGTTGCACGGGGGGGGACGAGGCGGAGGCGGCCGTGGCCGTGCGAGAGTGGGTGCTGTCCCAATGTTCGGTCGCTTACAACTTGGTGCTCGGGTTCAGTGTGCCCAGCCACCTATGGCTTGTGTGGAAAATGTACCCCCAACCTCCCGTCTCCATCGGCCAGTGATGTGATCAACGCGGGGGTCTGGACCACTCGCTGAGAGTCCCGCCCCCCACCCACCACCCACTCGCCGGCGACGTCGTGTCTATTACTTTTCTGTTCGGTAGAGCGGCCTTTTGGCGAGTTGGCTTGTAGGCCACGCAGCCTTTCGGTGAGTTGGCGTTTCGGAGGGAAGAGAGGGGGAAAAGAAGGGCAGAGAGAGATGGGGAGATACGGAGAGAGAGGGGAAGAAAGGGAGAGAGGGGGGAGAGAGGGGAGGGGGAGAGAGAGAGGGAGAGAGAGAGGAATGGGAGAG
>JAWMAR010000018.1:977895-998551 GCA_036785375.1 Leucoraja ocellata | reverse complement strand
TGTATATGCGCTGCATCTCTGATGAAAAAAATGGTAAAAGTGAAGCAGGGAGAAGAGGGCGAGAGTTTGGAGCCTGTTTCAAGATGACCGACCGACATTTGCCTCCTTTTCCTATAGAAGTTATGTAGAATGTTTATAGAAGAAACACGTTACTCTTAAATCCAACCAATATGCTTAATACATTTAGTAAAGCTCGCAGATGTCAGCTTTTCTGACAAGGTTCAATAAGGAAATAAAGTTGGTTAAGAAGGTTTAGTAAGGAGTAGCAAGATGGATTAAAAAGTGGGTGTATGGGAGATGTCAGAGAGTAATTGTGGATGGCTGTTTGTCAGGTTGGAGGTCAGTGACTAGAGGGTACCTCAGGGATGTGCGCTGGGTCTACTGTTGTTTGTAATGTGAATCAATAATCTGGATGTTGGTGTGGTAAAATGGATTAATAAGTATGTAGATGATACTAAGATAGGTGGTGTTGTAAATAATGAAGTAGATTTTAAAAGTCTACATAGAGATTTAGGTAATTTGGAAGAGTGGGTTGAAACATAACCGATGGGTTTAACGTTGATAAGTGTGAGGCGATACATCTTGGAAGGACAAATCAAAATTGGACGTACATGGTAAATGGTTGTGAATTGAGGAATGAAGATGAACAGATGGATCTAGGAATAACTATGCATAGTTCCCTGAAGGTGGGATCTCATGTAGTATGTGGTAAATAAAGATTTTGTTGTGTTGGCCTTTATAAATCAGAGCATTGTGTATAGAAGTTGGGTTGTAATGTTAAAATTGTACAAGGCATTGGTGAGGTCAATTGAGGAGTATGGTGTATAATTTTGGTAGGCAAATTATTGGCAAAATGTCAACAAAATAGAGAGAGTACAGAGGAGATTAACTAGAATGTTGACTGGTTTTCAGCAACTAAGATACAGAGAAAGATTGAACAAATTAGGTCTTTATTCTCTGGAGAGGAAGAAGGTTAAGGGAGATTGATACAGGTCTTTAAAATGATGAAAGGGATAGACAGAGTTGACGTAGATAAGGTGTTCCCGTTGAGAGTAGGGAAGATTGAATCAAGAGGACACGATTTGAGAATTAAGGGACAGAAGTTTAGGGGTAACATGAAGGGGAACTTCTTTACTGAGAGAGTGGCAGCTGTGTGGAATGAGTTTCCAGTGGAAGTGGTGAAGGTAGGTTCGATTTTATCATTTACAAATAAATAGGATAGGTATATGGACAGGAAAGGAATGGAGGGTTATGGTCTGAGTGCAGGTAGATGGGACTAGGTGGGAGTAAGTGTTCGGCAAGGACTAGAAGGGCCAAGGTGGCCTGTTTCATTGCTGTCACTGTTATATGGTTAAGATAATGTGAAGGTTTTTTTTGGAGATATTAGGTGACTATGAAATTGGTGTAAATAAGGTCAGAATAAGGGGGTGTTTGTGTACTTTTTGGGGAGCACTGTTGTACCTTTATCTGTAATAATACTAGCCCGGAGGGGGTCTTTCACTAAAGCCATGGATAAGTTAAAAACCTAAGGAGTAAGGTTAAACGAAACGCAGGGTTAAGACATCAATTGTGTGGGTGGCTGGAGAGGATGTTGGGGGGGGGGGGTTGGGAGAATGGCTGATTCAAATTTGGTCTGACCATTGGGGTCGTACTACATGTAGTGGCAATAATGTTGTGCTGTGTTTTCCCTGCATTAAGTCCCTCCTGGTGAAAGACACTGGGAAACAACTGCCAATGATAACGGGTGCAGACGAATCCGCCCCTAAAGGAAAATGGACCTGGGTGATAGAATACTACTACGATGAAGAAGAACTGTTGGGAAAATGTTAAATGTAGCGTGTAAGGGAAACTGGGTCTTTTTTCCTGCCTCACGTAATGGGGGTGGGTTTTTGGCCAAGTTTCTCAAGGAGCCAGATAAATAATATTACACAGCATAACGTAAAAATTAATCAAACAAGCCTGCATTTTAGGGCTATATGAGTGATTAGACCTGGGGAATGTAGGTGTAGTTTTCTTTGTCTATTGAGACTTTTTAAAGTCTCAGAGAAGGATGTTATATAGAATTTATATAGAATGTATATAGAAGAAACACGTTACTTCTTAAATCTAACCAAAATGCTTAAAACATTGAGTAAAGCTCGCAAATGTCAGCTTTTTTGTGTGCTCAGAAGTCAAGGCCCAAGCAACGTTATTGCTTAGTTTATTTTGCTTTAGTCTAGAACATTATGATAACTTAGAATTTGGAGATAAAAGGCAAGGGCAGTACGAGGTTAAAGTTAGTAAAACCATGAATTCTAAGCAGCCAAAGATAAGAACTGAAATTATAATAAAATGGTGCATGGAAACATAGTTCAGTGTGCATTTGGAGAATGGCCAAGCTGTACTTTCTCTAAATGTTCCAGGCCAAGATTTGTGCAAATTACAGGCCTCTCGCCTTCTTGAAGAATTATCCGTGTCTGTGTCATTTATATCTTTAATTTGAGTCATGTAAACCACGACTTTCCCAGCCGAGGGCGAGAAAGTACCGTATCCACGAAAAGTCACCACCCCCATATGGCCACTTATCGAGAGTCCCAAGCAGTCGTTCCATGCGAGGAAGAGGTTCACCTGCACCCGCTCCAATCTCATCTATTGCATACGCTGTTCCACGGAAAATCACCGACCCCCCCCCCCCCCCCCCACCCCCCTCCCCGCCCCAGGTGACAACATTTCCAGAGTCGCCATGATGGTCAATGTCCACATTGCATTGGTGGTGGTGTTTCAGATCAGAGGGGGTTGAGGGGAGGGGGAGGGGGAAAGAGAGAGGGAGAGGGTGGAGCGAGGGATGGAGAGAGAGAGGGGAGAGAGAGGACAGAGGTTGAGGAGGGAGCGAGAAGGGGATAAACGGAGAGAGAGAGAGATAGGCAGATAGAGAGGGGGAGAGGGAGTTTGGGGCAGAGACGCGGGGAGAGAGAGTGCTGCGAGGCGGGAGAAAAAGAGGGAGGGAAACAATGAGGGTCTCCTCTGAGTGTTTCCCAATATGCGTAGATAAGGCATTTAATACTTCGACTTGTTAAGCGACACGCCACTGAACTATGAGCTGGTTAACACTTTGTATCTGTGCGTCACTGAGTAGAGATAGATATTGGGTATATTGAGTCTCCTTGTACACACAATGGGTTCGGTGTACGGATCGAACTACCAGCGGCATGTATTAATGCAACGTTTAAGGAACATTGGGACGTGTACATGGATTTGGGCCAAACGCGGGCAGGTGGGACTGGGATAGAAGGGGCATGATGCTTTGTAGTGGACCGAAGATTTTTACCGTGCTGCATAACTCCATGACTCTCAATCCATTAGATGTGATATTGACCCTGAGGAATGTCACACCAGACGGTTCAGTGACGAGTGGGAGATTGGTCAATCATTCTGCGGATGGTTCTACCGGACAGGACACGTTCAAGAGGCAGAACTGAACTGCGGAGTGTACTGGGACAATTGGTCCCATGGCGGAGTTTATCCCGGACTTGTCTACACTGCGGTGGGTGACGGGAAGATTGGTCCCAGGGCGGAGTTTACCCCAGACCGGACCCCACTGCGGAAGCAAACTGGACGGTTGGTAAATGTGACATGCAGCTTCAATGGTACGATATCAAACTCGTTTACAAATCAAACAAAGACATGCATCTAGCCGACGCTCTATCCAGAGCCCCACGCAAGACCTGCGAGCAGCAACAGTCAGCCAACGACACCTACATTATGATGGTTGTATCTTACATTCCCACAGAGTGCCTGGACGCCTTGGCTGCACAGGCAGCAGCCGATCACACCCTACAGTGCCTGTCCTCCATCATCCGGCAAGGCTGGCCGGATAAACAGTACAAGGTACCTGCTGCCATTCGCCCGTATATCCCGGTCTGTGATGAGCTTGTGCTCCAGGACGAGGTGATTGTGAAAGGACCCAAGCTGTCATACAAGACAAATATTTCGACTCTGTCCGTGGAGGGCATCCCGACATCGAGGCAACCATTCTTCGAGCCAAGAGCGTGTTTTTCTGGCCCGAAATGACCGAGTTCATACGCGATCTGCAATAGCCTGGTGCCCCATCAACCCAAACAGCCGCATCTCCGTCACTCAGTCCCTGCCCTACCATGGCCCACACGAGCAACATACATTTTCGAATGGCTTGGTAAACAGTACATGGTTCTGGTCGACTCGTACTCGGGCTGGTTTGAGATCGATCTGTTTCCTAGCCCCACTTCAACAGTGGTGGTTCAAAAACTAGCGCGACACTTTTCAAGTCACGGACCGCCCGCAAAACATCTGTCTGACAACGGAAGCCGGTTCACGAACCAGTTCTTCAAGAATTTTGCCCTACGATGGGACTTTCTTCACATTACCAGCAGTCACGCACTCCCGAGCGGGCAATCGGGAGTGCCAAACAGGTTATGGAAAGATCTAATTTGGCAATATCTGACGTTTACCTCGACTTATTCAACTCAAGGTACATTGCCCGCAACCCAGTGCCCGGGTCTCCTGCCCACCGCCTCATGTCAAGGCAGACCCGTACCACACTGCCCGTACCCAAGCAACTACTACAACCAAAGTTTCGTAAGCCATCGGTAATTCAAGCACAACATGAGCATGAGCTCCAGATACACTCATACGACAAAACAAGCAGGCCACTCGAGCCGCTGGCAAGTGGTCACGTTGCACGACGTCTAACTGACAAGATTCATGGTCGCCTTGGTTTAATCTTCAGCACTGCACCAGAACCACGTTCGCTCATGATCGATTCAAATGGAGGGGCTTACCAGCGAAACCGGGTTGATGCACAGGTATCTTACCCAGAGTAGGCGAATCGAGGACCATATGACTTAGGTTCAAGGTGAAAGGGAAGATATTTAATAGAAATTTGAGGGGTAACATTTTCAACAAAGGGTGGTGGGTGTAGGGAACAAGCTGCCAGAGGAGGTAGTTGAGGCTGGGACGTTTAAGAAGCAGTTAGCCAAGTACATGGATAGGACAAGTTTGGAGGAATATGGACCAAGCTCAGGCAGGAGGGACTTGTGTAGCTGGGTCATGTTGGTCGGTGTGGGGAAGTTGTACCGAAGGGCCTGTTTCCAAATTGTATCTGACTCTATGACTCTATAAATTTATGACTCGACATCAGTCACTGAAAGTAAGCTTGCTGGTACAGCAGGCACTGAAGAATGCATTAGGTTATTGGCAGGAGAATGGGGTTGAGAAGGAAGGATCCATCAGCAATGACTGAATGGTGTAGTGGACTCCATGGGTTAAATGGCCTAATTCTGCTCCTTTGAATTAAAGAGTCGTCACATTCTTCGTATTGTGAAGAATGTGAGAACTCTGTATCAGAAGATGATCTGTTGTGCTAATCCATGCAATCATTTGATGGATAACATGCAGGGGAAGCATATTACTGTACCTCGCTACACCGGACAATAAAGTGATCATTGAACCATTGAAGTCTTGCTAAATTTCTTAACGTGTTGACCGTCGCCAGTTAACTACAATGTCTCTATCGTTCTAAGTTTTCTGGGAGGACATCCTTGTTATCTCATTGAAGTATTTGCAGTGTTTCCATTTGTTTCTTTCAACAGAGCGGATCCGCTATGGATGTTTTTACATTTGGTGAAACATTCTGCACCAGCCTTGTTGACTTTAAGTGTGTATGATCTTTCACAATGTTCGGCTACTTTCCAGTTCTCTCGAAACAGCTACCCTCCCTGTTGTTGGTCCTGGCAATATGCTAGATGGACATGGCCGAAACCAATCGTTTTATTAATCAACCCTGCTGCAGACACGCGACCTGTGGAGAAACCTGCTGAAATGAGGCACCCATTAATTGTTGAAAATTAAGGACAGGATGAGGGAATGATCATAAGATCATAAGATCCTAAGTGATAGGAATAGAATTCGGCTATTTGGCCCATCGAGCCTAGTCTACCATTCATTCATGACTGATGTACCTCTCCCACTCCTCATAACATCTGATTTCCGTACTAATCAAGAATATATCTGTTTATGCCTTAAATACATACACTGGCTTTGCCTCCAAAGCCTTTTGTGGCAAAGAATACTATCGTTTCACGACCCTCTGGCTAAATAAATTCCACCTCATCCCCTTTCTAAAGGAACGTCCAATAATTCTGAGACTATGACTCTGGTCCGAGACTCTACCACTAGTGGAAACATCCTCATCCAACTCTATCCAAGCCTTTCATTATTCTGTACGTTTCAATATAGTCTCCTCTCTTTCTTCTAAACTCCACCGAATATAGGCCAAGCGCCGTCAAATGCTAAGTATATGTTAACCTGCGCATTCCTGGTATCATTCTTTTCATTTATCATTCTGAGGAAGGATGTAATGGCACTTCAGAGCCAGTATATCCTTCCTCAGATATGGTGTCCAGAATTGCTCACAATATTGAAAATGCAGCCGGACGGGCCTCAGCATCACATATCTGTTTTTGCATGTAATACCCCTCGAAATAAATGCTGGCATTCCGTTTGCTTTCTTTACTACTGATTTGACTTGCATTATATTTTTGGAAACCCTGCACCAGTTCTCCAAAGTCCATTTGCACGTGCGATTTCTGGATTATTTCCCCATTTAGAAAATAATCTAGCCATTTGTTCCTCTAACCAAAATGCACGACTCCACACCTTGCTACTCAATATTCCATCTGTCACTTTTCTGCCCACTCTCCCAATCTATCCAACACCTTCTACAGAGTCCATGCTTTCTCTACACTACCTGCCCCTCCACCTATTTTCGTATCACCCGAAAAATTGGCCACAATGCCTTCAATCCCCTCATCCAAATCACTTATGATCTTATGATCTGTGATCATTCCCTCTGTGATGAGCAGTGACTGGCCCCAGCACCGAGTCCTGCAGGACCTCGCTAGTCACTGGCAGCCAACTAGAAACCCCCGCTTTATGGCCACGCTTTGCCTTCTGCCATCCAGTCAACCTGATATCCAAGACATTATCTGCTCTTTGATATCATAGGTTCTCATCTTTTATTGCAGCCTCCCAAGTGGCACCTTATCATACTTCGCTTTCTGAAAATCTAGGAATACAACATCTTCTGCCTGTCCTGCTATTTACTTATTCAGAAAGGCAGTCGACAAGTTTCCGCATGGTAAGCTGCTCTGGAAGGTTTCATGGTGAAAACCATGGGATCCAAGGAGAAGTAACTGAATGGATAGCAAATTGGCTCCATTGAAGGAAGCAGAGGGTGATGGTGGAAGGTTGCTTCTCAGACGAGTCCTGTGATTAGCGGTGTGCCTCAGTGTTCGGTGCTGGGCCCATTACTGTTTTTCATCTACATCAATGATTTTGATAAGAATATACGGGGCAAGATTAGCAAGTTTGCTGATGATACATAATTGAGTGTTTTTGCAGATAGTGAAGATGGTTGTGAAAGATTGCAGCAGGATCTGGATTGATTAGCCAGGTGGGCTGAGGAATGGTGGATGGAATTTAATTCAGCGAAGCGTGAGGTGGTGCATTTTGGGATGTCGAACAAGGACACGTCCTATACAGTAAATGGCAGGCCTCTGGTGAGATTTGCAGTGCAGAGAGATCAAGGAGTGCAGGTGCATGGTTCCTTAAAGGTCGAGTCGCAGGTAGGTAAAATGGTCAAACAGGCTTTAGGCACATTGGCCTTCATCTTTCAGAGTACTGAGAATAGACGTTAGGAGGCCATGTTACGTTTGTATAAGACGTTAGTGAGACCGCATTTAGAATATTGTGTCCTGTTCTGGGCACCATGTTATGGGAAATATATTGTCTAGCTTGAAATGGTTCAAAAAGGATTTACGTGGATGTTGCCTGTACTAGAGGATGTGACCTATTGGGATAGTTGAGCAGGCTGGGTCTCTATTCCCTGGCGCGCAGGAGGATGAGGGCTGATCTTATAGAGGTATACACAATCATGAGAGGAGTAGCCCCCCCCCCCCCCCCCCCCCCCCCCCCCCCCCGCTGCGGATATGCCAAAACAACCACTCCCTACCAGATGAACTGAACGAGTTCTACGCACGGTTTGAGGTTAAAAAGAGCACCCAGACACGTGCACTACTGCCATCTCCCAGTGACCAGTCGCTCAGGCTGTCCGCAGCCGGAGTTAAAAAGGCCTTTGCCAGCGTCAATCCACGCAAAGCTGCAGGGCCGGACAACATTCCTGGATGCGTTCTAAGAGACTGTGCCGAGCAACTGAAAGATGTCTTCACAGACATTTTTAACATCTCACTCAGCCAGGCAGTAGTGCCCAACTGTCTTAAGAGTGCCACCATCGTCCCTGTCCCGAAGAAACCAAAACCAGCCTGCCATAATGACTTTCGACCAGTGGCCCTAACACCCATTGTAATGAAGTGTTTTGAGCGACTAGTTATGCAGCACATCAAAAATAGTCTACCTGCCGACCTAGACCCACTGCAGTTCGCCTACAGAGCCAACCGATCCACAGAGGACGCAGTCTCAACAACACTGAACCTCGTATTGTCACATCTCGATCGGAAAAATACCTATGCCAGGATCCTCTTCATAGACTTCAGCTCTGCTTTCAATACAATCATTCCGCAGCAGCTGGTGGAGAAGTTGGAGCTATTGGGGGTTGATACTGGCACATGCAACTGGGTCCTGAACTTTCTGTCGCAACGGCAGCAGACAGTCAGGGTGGGCAGTAGGACATCAAAAACCATAGCCGTGAGCACTGGCTCACCCCAAGGCTGTGTCCTAAGCCCCCTTCTGTTTAGTCTGCTGACACACGACTGTACTGCCAGACTCGATAACAACTTCATCAACAAGTTCGCTGATGACACAACAGTGGTGGGTCTCATCAGTGACAATGATGAATCGGCGTACAGGATGGAGGTGGAGCTGCTCACAGGTTGGTGCAAATCCCACAACCTCATTCTTAACGTGGGAAAAACTAAGGAGATGGTGGTTGACTTCAGGAGGGCGGGGAAACAACACCATACACCTCTGCACATCGACGGAGCTGATGTGGAAAGGGTCAGCAGCATGAAGTTCCTAGGACTACATCTGTCTGATGACCTGACGTCCACGGCCAACACCACAGCTCTGGTCAAAAGAGCCCAGCAGCGACTTCACCCTCTCCGAAGACTACGTAAAGCAGGCCTCCCCACTACACACCTACGGACTTTTTATAGGGGGACTGTCGAGAGCACATTGACCTACGGCATCACTTCCTGGTTCGGGAGCTGCAAGGCGTACGAACGGCACCAACTAGACAGGATAGTGAAGACCGCCAGCAGGATTATTGGTGCTCCACTCCCTTTCCTGCTGGACATATACAGGAAGAGATGTATCAGCAGAGCCATCTCCATCATCAAAGACCCTTACCACCCATCGCATGACATTTTCTCCATCTTGCCATCTGGGAAGAGGTACAGGAGCATTAGCTGCAAAACCAGCAGGATGCTCCTCAGCTTCTTCCCACAGGCTATAAGACTGCTAAATGGACTTTTCCCCCTGCCAAGTATCGCGCACAAACCCCCACACTGCAGCAGAGCCACTGTTGTGCCGCTGCCGGTCGGAACGCCTGTTGAATGTTTAGTAGAGTGTTAAATTTGTTCATGATACATGTATTTTTTTTTTAAATTTCTATTTATTTTTCATGCACACTGAATGGACACTGGTTGAGGAACGTTTTTTTGTTTCCTCTGGGTATGCGAATACTCAGGAAATGACAATAAAGATATACTATACTATACTATACTATACTATACTATACTACTAGTAGATGCACAGTGTCTTGCTCAGAGTGGGAGAATCGAGGTCCGGAGAGTGATAGGTTCAATGTGAAAGGGAAAAGATTTGGTAGGAATCCAAGGGGTAACTTTTTCAAACAAAGGGCGTGGGTGTATGGAAGAAGCTGCCAGCGGAGGATGTTGCGGCTGGGACTATCCCATCCTTTAATAGGTACATGGAAAGGACAGGTTTGGAAGGTCAAGCGCAGGCAACTGGGACTAGTGTAGCTCGGACATAGTTGGCCGGTGTAGGCAAGTTGGGCCGAAGGGCATGTCTCCACACTGTATCATTCTCATGACTCAATGACGATAAAGGTGTTTGAATGAGGGTTTGAAATGGAAATAGTGGAAGCAATTCATCAAGCAGTTTGTTCCTGGCCACACTGGTTACAGGGTAAGACAACACATAAGGATCTGGAAGACTCAGCAAGTAAGGCTGCATTTGTGGAGGGAATCGACAGGCAATGTTGTGGGTCATGACTCTTCTACGGGGAAGAGAATATGGGTCAGCAGCAAGCAGGGAACGATAGGTCTTCTCTGTGTCAGTTGTGGGTGAGGTGTTCCAAAATCCTCGCACATGACCACAGGTATATGAGAATGTCGGCCGTATTTGAGGGCCTGCAAGCAGAGGTGGGACAGACTACGACATTATTCATCGGAGCGCAGGAGGCGGAGTGTGATCTTACAGATATGTATAAAAAATCATCAGGGGAACAGACAGGGTTTTACCCAGGGTCGAGATACCAAGACCCAGAGAGCACAGGTCCAAGGTGAGTGGGGAAACATAATAAAGTGGTCTCAAGAGCCATCTTTGTTCACTATCTATGGAAGGAGAAGCGTGGGAAGTGCAGTTTAATCTGGGCAGGAGCAAGGTATTGCACTTTGCGAAGTCAAATGTAATACGAAACCATAATGTTATTAGCAAGACCCTTCACACCAATGATGCACAGAGGGATCTTGTGGTCCAAGTCCACAGCTCCCTGAAAGTAGCAACAACATTCATCGAGCTGAACTGCACAGAAACAGGACTTTGATCCCACATTGTCCATACCGATCAATTGACAATCTGGACTAGTCGCATTTGCTTACGTTTGGTCCAGATCCCTCTCAATTGTGGAGATACATATTACCATATCCACTGAAAAGTCTCCCCCCGCCCACCACTTCAAAGGTTCAAAGTTTCAAATGTGTTGTTAATGTCACGTGTACCAATTCAGGTACAGTGTGTAGATTAATTCATGCCATTTATAACCTTCACCGCACATATGTGCAAGCCACCCTTTACATGGTATTTCGGTACTACCCAAAACTCTTTCTCTCCCCCTCTCTCTCACAAGCCAGCGAAGCCAGACGCGAGCAGCTGGCTGTTTGAATGTTCCTCTTTACATAATGGAATAAAGTTTGATTTCTCCATGTGTGTGCATTTCATAATTTCATATGCCTTGGGACAGGGCCACACTCTGCCTACGACGTCCATGCCTTCTATAAGCCCAATGGCAAGCAATAACCCGTCACCAATCGCCTAAACCCCCAGGGAGGTTAACTGATCATCTAGTCAATAACAGTGGTAATTACAGTGGCTCATACCAGAAATTTCGTGAGCAATGCCTCACTTATGGCAAATCTTGTCACGTAAAAAGAAAGGCCACTTTATCCTGTGCTGCCGCGCCCGTGCCGATAGGGCCCTGGCACAACAATATGTCTATGCACTTGAGCCCACACTTTCCCACGAGGCACTAACTGAAACAGCATTTTCAGCAGAACGACCGCATCACCTGCAAGAAGTCAACCACAACATACATTCTTGTATTCCCGATTCTACGTCTACAGACAGTGATCCCATGACAACGCTCAGTATCAAGAACACCAAGGTTGCTGCAAAGATAGATCTCGGAGCGAGATGTAATGTATTTTATCTGGCAGACTTCCAAATAATTCACAATAACACAACTGTTCTGAATACAAACTCGAAGTTACATCTATTTGGTGGGCGGGGGTGGGGTGGGCGGGGGGTGGGGTGGGGGGGTGGGGGGATTGCAAGCAGTTGGTACGTTTACATTGCAATGCCATCTAGCGTACAAGTTTACAACTTGGATTTTTTTTATTCGCGACTGATATTTACGAATGTCATTTGGCATCAATTCAGCTAGTGAGGTTTTCCAGCGAACTTTGGAACAACTCTTTGCTAGCTGCCCATGTACATCATCGTGGACGACAGGGACTATGGATGCCTTCCGTGAACGATGGTCACCGCGGGAGGTCGAATGTATTGTTGATAAAATGTTAATATTTTAATTTGATAACTTTGTTTGTAAAATGCCAATATAGGCATTCTCTGATCGTGTTACTACTTTCTATTTTTGTTTGTTCTGAATTAAAGCATTTTGGATGAAAATAGTATGGACTGGGCGCTGCTTGCCTACAAGACGACGGAAATAGCTCCAGACTAGTTGTTCATGCCTCCCGTAACATAACCGACACTGAACAACGCTACACCCAAATCGAAAAGGAGCTACTCGCAGTAACGTTTGCCTGCAAGAAATTCAAGGACTTTATCACTGGCAAACGGATCACGGTCGAAACCGATCACCGGTCCCTGGTTAGTATCCTCAGTAAGCTGATCCACATGGCACCAGCGTGCTTACAACGCATGATGATGGAACTACAGAGAAATTACATCGGACTAACCTACAAACCTTGTAAGGCCGTGCACTTAGCTGATACCCTCTCACTTAGCTGACACCTCGCCCAACCTGCGATAAACACCTGTCTGATGATGAGCATGAGGGGTACATGGTTATGATGGTCTCCTGCCTCCCATCTGCCAGTTTAGACCTCCTAGTGTCACACACAGCTGCAGACGAAACACAACAATCAATGGCCACAGTCATCCGCTTCGGCTGGCCAGAGAAGCAGCACCACCAAGCTCTCCGCCCACTTTTCCCTGTCCGCGATGAACTGGTCATTCAGGACAGCGTGATAATGAAAGGACACAGGGCAGTCATCTCGACATCTCTTCACAGTAAGTACTTCGACATTGTCCTTCGGGGCGATCCGGCTGCATTCTAGGAATGGTTGCTGCCTGCCCGATCTGCAATAATTTGACTCCGCATCAATAGAAACACCCACTTCTCCCGCACCCCAGGTTGGACATACCTTGGTCCATAGTGGCAGCCGACATCTTTTGGTGGCAAGGCCAACAAGACCTGGTTTTATTTGATTCCTACTCAGGATGGTTTAAAATCGATCTGCTCAGGAGCCGACCTCAGCCATGGTCATTCAGAAACTAAAGGGCCTGTCCCACATACGTGCCCTTGGCACGCAAATTACGCGACCTCGTGGTCGCGTTGAGGCGCACGAGCATCGCATGGCCGCGCGTGGCCGGTCCCACTGAGAAGCGCGGAGGGGTATGTAGTTGCGCGCGACATCGCTCGGGGCTCCAAAACCTTTGTAGCGAACGAAATCTTCGCGCGCCAACGGCCTGACGCGGAACTGACGGTAAAAGTGGGACAGGCCCAAGACCCTGGCGCGACGCAACGTCTCACCTGCAAAAGCAGCAGAAGCAGGTAAGCGAACGCCGAGCTCAGCCTGGGGATCAAGGCCGTTGCGGTCCGGATCCGCCCCAGCTTCTACTCCCAGAGCGGGGCAAAGAAAATTGAAGATAGACACAAAATGCTGGAGTAACTCAGCGGGACCGGCTGCATCTCTGGAGAGAAGCATTGGGTTGTATTCAGGTCTCCGGTCAACGTTTCAGGTGAAGACCCTTCTTTTAGACTGAAGAAGAATCTCGACACGAAACCTCACACATTGCTTCTCTCCAGAGATGCTGCCGGTCCCGCGGTTACTCCGGCATTTGTGTCCATCTTCAAATGACGCGACGCGATCCAGGCGGCAGTGCGGGCGATTAAAGTCGCGCGCGATCTTCGCGGAACCGTCGTGCCTCAACGCGACCACGAGGTCGCGTAATTAGCGTGCCAAGGACACGTAAGTGGGATAGGGGCTTAACTAGCCAATTCTCTGTCCACGGAGTTCCCCTAAAGATACTCTCAGACAGTGGACCTCAGTTCTCCAGTCAGCTTTTCAGGAATTTCGCGAAGAACTGGGGCTTTCACCACAGCTCCGAATACCCGCAGTCCAACGGCCTGGCTGAGCGTGCAGTAAAAAGTGCAAAAGAACTAACGGAACACTCACACAGGGCCAGCTGTGATGTTTACCTCGACTTACACAACCTTCGGAGCATCGTCCGCGACACTCTCCTGGGATCTGCAGCCGAACATTTCATGTCACGGCGAACCCGCTCTACTCTGCCTATATTAAAGTAACTACTAGAACCACGAGTTCGAGCGCCATGCGTTATCCAATCCCAGCTCTAACGCCGCCGCAATAAACAAAGAAAATACTAGCTTTCCGCTTCAACCGCAAAACAAGGGGCAGGTTGTCCGTTTGCGGTCACTCCGAGGTTACAACGACCTCTGCGTCATTCTGGGGTCCACCGCAGAGCCACGCTCTTATTTGGTCAGTAATGGCAACGGCATTTATTGGCGAACCCACCAACACCTCCTCCCAGTTGATGAACCGGCACCTCCATGTCCTTACCCGGACCAACCCGCCGGCCTTCCCTCACGCTCTGCGAATGCCGCTCCAGCGATTCCTCTGCCGGTGCCAATGCCATCCCTGCCCTCCCGCGTGCCCAAATCTACACCGGTATCTTCTCCTCCACGTTCACCCGATAAGGGACTTGCTACCCAGCGAAAGATGAAGTGTCTGCTTATTATTGTACACGTGCAGGTCATGTCTGCAAATCAAATCCACTAATTGGAAAATTTCCTGAACTGTGCATGACATGTTTAGTTTTATGTGCCTGAACTGTGCATTGCATGTTTAGTTTTATGTGCTCTCATTTTTTGCGGTAATATAATACATCCCGCGCCTTATACTGGTGTTTCCTATACGCTCCACTAACCACTATATGTGCTTTACTTCTTTAAGAGGACGGATGTAGATTAACCCTTATTAATTCATGCCATTTATAACCTTTACCACACATATGTGCATGCCACACGTTACATGGCATTACGGTACTACACAAAGACTCTCTCTCTCTCGCTCACAAACCAGCGAAGCCAGACGCGAGCAGCTGGCTGTTCGAATGTTCCTGTTTACTTATTAGAATAACGTTTGATTTCATCATGTGTGTGTATTTCATAGGGGCCGCCGATAAACACAATGAAATTTGATTTACCGTACAGCCATACGAAAAAAAGCAATAAGCCACACAACTGCATAAAAGTTAAGATGACCATCCACCACACTGGATTCCACACAGTCCTCACTGTGATGGAAGGCAATAAAGTCTCCATTTTTCGGCCCCTCTCTTCCACTATCCATTCTTGCCTCTGTTTTACTCTTTATATTTCTGAATAAACATTTGCTTATATTAATGTAAAGCTTATTTTCATGTTTCATCTTTATTCCCTGTTTACTTTTTTCGTTACCCTCTGTTGATTTTTTAAAGTTTTTCAATCCTTGAGCTTCCCACTAATCTTTGTGATGTAAAGCCATGCAATCTTTTAGTTTTATGCTGTCATTGACTTCCCTATGAACCATGGTCACCTCATTCTTCCATTAGAATCTTTCTTTCTTCTAAAGTACTCCCAGAAATTCCCACCATAGGAGACTTTCTGGCAACATCTTACAACTTCCAAATCTGTGAAATGTCTGATCTCACCCAAAGGCAACCTCCGACTTAATATTGTGTATTATAATGACAAGATTAAGCTTTGAGAGGGTGACTGAGAAGTAGGTAAAAAATAAGAGAGGAGTGGTCAGACAAAACACTGGTGGACTTCGGAATTGGAGGCTGGCTGTTTAGGACTGATAAGTAAAATGCTATTCTCTGGGGGAAGGTAAGAAATGTAGCTGCTCCACCCCCAATGGTTGGTATCTGAGAGAGAGATTGGTATTCCACAGTTGGTATTCAACAGAGAGATTGGGATATTATTGGATATTGAAAGATTCAAATGTTAGTTTGTGAGTGCTGAATAAAAGTCTAATATGAACTTGATCAAAGGTGGAGCCGTTTCCATGGCCAAATTGTCTCCTCAGATGGGTGCAGAATGACCACTGAGTGAACAAGGGGAGACGTTAATGGTTGGGGAGAAGAACGTGGGGTAATTTCCAGTTGTGAGAGTCTGTGATGTCTTTAATGGAATGGACAATCATGAAATAGTTCAATACTCAATGGCAAACATGGATCCATTGACAATGTTGAACATAGGTTGATTCACAATGGTGAACACAGGTCCATTGATAATGGTGAACATGGATCCATTGACATTTGTGAAGATGAGTCTATTGATTCAGATTCAGATTCAGATTCAATTTTAATTGTCATTGTCAGTGTACAGTACAGAGACAACGAAATGCATTAATATTGACAATGGTGAAGGCGAGGCTATTGTCAATGTTGAAGATGTGTGCTTTGAAGATGGTGAAGATGTTTGCATTGACAATGGTGAACACTGAGCCATCGATAATGATGAACTTGTGCCTGTTGAAAATGTTGAAGATGCCTCCATTGACAATTGTGATCATGGGTCTTGGAACGGAATGTTGCATCATGAGAACAGATATGTATTTGCTGCTATCGTTTCAGAATGTACATCTCCATATTTCAATTTCAATAATGTGAAGTGTACGTGGCGATAATGTTGTGTTCTGAGACATCCTGTACCAGCCTTGTTGACTTTAAGGGGCATTGTGATGAATGTGTTCAGCAAATTATCATACAATGCCCGAACATGCCCCAGTCTACTTGAAGTTAGCAAACGTTGTCAGCAATTTGGACACGATTCAGATCAGGTGCCTTTTAAAGCTGATGTGCTGTCCCTTGGAAATGTAGATGCGTCTGTGAAACGATCCACTGCTATTGAACTCCGAAGCCCAGGACGATGAAATGGTGGTGAGTTCTCACTCGTTTGTCAAGTTTGCTCTTGCCATCATCAAGGAGTACAAGACCATTTGGCTCAACTCTCTCTGTTCCCAAGGCAATCCAACCGATCCTTCTCTGTTTTCCCCGTATTGAATGTTTTCTTGTTTCTGGTTTACGCATTAACAAGCACCTCTCCCACTCCTCTAATTCCTGTTCCACCCCCTGATGTGCGGGACATACAGTGATCAATCTACCCAGTATCAGGACATGTTTTGGATATGGGGTGGGAACATGCAGTCAGTAATGAATCACCTGTGAAAATTGCCCCTGAGGTCCCTGTTAATTCTCTCCTTTCTCATCTTAAACCTGTGCTCTCTCGTGTTAGATTGCTCTACCCTGGGGAAAGACAGTGGGGTTCATTTGATCCATGCCCTTTATGATATTGTACAGCTCAACAAAGTCACCCCTCAGCATCCTACGCTCCAAAGAATAAAGTCCCGGCCTTTCCAACCTCTCCCTAGAAAACAAGTCCACTGACCAGGTAACATCTTGGTGAATCTCGTCTCCAACTGGAGGTAACTGGAGGTACCGCAGTCCGAGCAGCACCACATTTTGATCGTGTCGATTCTTCCCCTACAGCATCGTTCTGCTTTGCCTGCTCGCATTGACCTGCCTGTCTGGAGTATTCTCTGCACCTAGTGAAGGTCAGTAGCACTGGTCCTCAGCCCCTTCTGTGGCAAGTGTTCACCACCATCGGTCAGTGAGACATGCGCATGGAGCCTCAGGGTTTCCTGAACTTGTTTTGCATCTACACAGGGGGTTGAAAGGGAATCATAGGGAGGGCAGTGGAGGCCAAATCACTGGATGGATTTAAGAGGGAGTTAGATAGAGCTCTAGGGGCTCGTGGAATCAAGGGATATGGGGAGGTCAGGCACGGGTTATTGATTGGGGCGATCAGCCTTGATCACAATGAATGGCGGTGCTGGCGCGAAGGGCTGAATAGCCTCATCCTGCACCTGTTTTCTATGTTTCTATGTTTCTATAGTCATACAGCAGTCCCTCAGCCCAACTCGTTCCTGATAATCAAGATAGCCCAACTAAGTTAGTTAGTTCATTTGCCCATGTATAGCCACTATCCCTCTAATCCTTTCATATTCATTACCTGTCCAAATTTTAGATTCGTTTCAGTTTAGTTTATTGTCTCGTCTGCCGAGGTACAGTTGTAAACATTTTTTGTGCTGTTCTATCCTGTCAGCAGAGAGACTAAATATCATTATAATGAAGCCACACAATGTGTAAACATAAACAAGATGAATAGAATAACGTTCAGTGCAAGGTATTGTCCGATTAAAGATTGTCCTAGGGTTTCCAATGAGTTAGATGGTAGGTGTGGACTTCTCTCCAGTTGATGATATCGTGATTCGATTGACAGTTATAGCTAATAATAATACGTCCCTAAATCAGAAGGAGTTGTTTTCACACTTATGTACGTCTTGCCTGATGGGAGAGGAGAGAAGAGGGAGTATGGGGGGTGAGACTGGTCCTTGATTATGCTGGTTGCCTTACCAAGGCAGCGTGACGTTTTGATGGAATTAATGGAAGAGAGGTTGGTTTGCGCGATGGTCTGGTCTGGGCCGCGTCCACAATTTTCTGTAAATCCTCATGGCCTTGGATGGAGCTCTTCCCAATCCTTGCTGTGATGCATCACAACAAAATTATTCCTATGGCACACCAGTATAAATTGGTGAGAGGTTTTGGGGGCATATCGGAGTGAAGAAGGGTCTTGACCTGAAACATGACCCATTCCTTCTCTCCAGAGATGCAACCTGTCCCACTGATTTACTGCAGCTTTTTGTGTCTATACTCATACTTCCTAAGCCTGATTATGAAGTTGAGGCGCCAGTATGCTTTCTACAATATACAATACAATACCATTTATTTGCCATTTGAACCTCACATGAAGTTCAAACGACATTTGGTTTCTGCAGTCATATAACAAGAAATGAACCAAGACACACACCAACACAATTTACACAGACATCCATCACAGTGAATCTCCTCACTGTGATGGAAGGCAAAGTCTTGCTCTCCCCTGCACTCCATTCTTCGCCCGTTGTTAAAGTCAAAGTCAAAGTCAAAGTCAAAGTCAAAGTCAAAGTCAAAGTCAAAGTCAAAGTCAAAGTCAAAGCGCCCGGCGGGCGCTAGCAAGTGCCGCGGCCTTTTAAAGCCGCGCCGGGCGATGTAAGACCCTGATCCGTGTCCTGATGTTGGAGCCCCCGGCGGGCGCTAGCAAGTCCCGCGGCTGTTTAAGCAGCGCCGGGCGACGTAAGGCCCCGCTCCAGGTCACTTTCAACCCCGCAATTCGGGCGGGAGAAGTTGCTGTTGCTCCATAAAGCAGTCTCCCACCGGGGACCCGCGAGCCCCAGTGTCACTATCCGCCGGAGGCGGGTTGCAGCAGCTCGCCACCACAGCTGTCCACGCTCCGAAGCCGGCCAGCTCCACGATGGTAGGTCCGCAGCTCCGCCGCCTCATTGATTTGAGCCCCCAGGTCGTTCCGGTTGGAGGCCGCTCCACGGTGCTAGGCCCCAACGACAGCGGAGACACGACAGGGAAAAGGTCGGGTCCCCGGACAGGGAAGAGATTTAAAAGTTTCGCCCATCCACCCCCCCTCCCCACACCCCCCACACATACACTGTTAAAACCCACTACAAACTATACCCTCAACGGGACAAAAAAAAATACAGACGGACTGCAGAGGCCGCTGCAACGTCGGTGGCGCCGCCCGCCTGAACCATTCTAGATCATTGATTAGAAATGTCTCGCCCAGGACACGTTACTGGTGATATTCACTCGAAGGAACTTAGACAATAGGCAATAGACAATAGACAACAGGTGAAGGAGCAGGCCAATCGGCCCTACGAGCCAGCACCGCCATTCAACGTGATCATCCCTGTTGCTGCCTTCTCCCCATATCCGCTGATTCATCTATCTTTAAGAGCCCTCTCTCGCTCAATCTTGAACTTGATGCTTTCAACTGTCTCTACTGGATCGCTATCAATATACACTGGCTTATTTGTATGGGTTCGTGCCCCAAAGTCGATTATTATTTCCTGTGTCTTACTTGTGGGAAATATTGTTGCATCTACACCAGGACATGAGGTTACCAATCTCATTCCTCCACCCATTTTGTCCATTACTTGACACCAGCCCACAATCGTAGTGTCGTCCGCGAAATCGTAAATTGAGTTGCATTTATATTGACTGCACAGATGTGGGTATATAATGAGTATATATGGGTGGTTTTGGCAGATAGTGAAGATGGTTGAGGAACATTGCAGGAACAACTTGATCCCGGTGGACTGAGAAAAGTTGTTGGAATATAATGCAGAAAATGCGAGATGTTGTATTTTGGGAAGTCTAACTTGTGCAGGACCGACACAATGTTGTTGGAATATAATGCAGAAAATGCGAGATGTTGTATTTGGGAAGTCTAACTTGTGCAGGACCGACACAATGAATGGTAGAAGTCTGGGTGGGTGTTGTAGTCCGAGCAATTGTGGCGCATAGTTCCCTGGAAGATGAGATGGTCAAAAAGACTTTTGACACATTAACTTTCATTAGCCAGAACATTGAGTATCGATGTTGGAAGGTCATGGTGCAGTTGTAAAAGGCGTTAGTTGGGCCACATTTAGAATATTGTGTTCAGTTCTGTGCACCGTGTTGTCAGGCTGGAAACGGTACTGAGAAGATTCACGATGCTGTTGCCAGGACTAGAGGATCAGAGCTGTAAGTAAAGGTTGAGTGGGCCGGGAGTCTATTCCTGATCTTATCAGAATCAGAATCAGAATAGTACTTTATTTGCCAAGTAGGTTTTGCAACATACGAGGAATTTAATTTGCCAGGTCAGTCATACAAATATAGGCAACAGATCACCCAAAAC
>JAWMAR010000018.1:892944-977695 GCA_036785375.1 Leucoraja ocellata | reverse complement strand
GCCTATTCGTTTGCTCCATAGATGCTGCCGCACCCGCTGAGTTTCTCCAGTACTTTTGTCTCCCAGGGATTTTCCCTACTCAGCAAAGGAATGTCTCAGTCAGACGTGTACAACTCATATACCGTGCATGCTCTTCTGTTCACCTTGTCCATGTTTAGCAAGGTAGTATGTTATGTTAGTCCCATTTGCCTGCATTTGGCCAATAGTTATCTGAACCTTTCTTATCCATATAAGTTATCCTCGACCCGGGGGAAAAATGCAGTGTGTTCACTTTATCCATGCCCCTTATGATCCTCATTAAGGGGGCATGGATATCAGCAGTCAGCCTCCTACGCTTCAAACAAGTCCGTCCCAGTCTACCCCATGACTCAAGGGGGAGGAGTTGAACAAATTTGATAGTCACAGGGCAGAGGGATCTCCTGTGGCGTTCTGTCCTGCATCTTGGTGGAACCAGTCTGGTGCTGAAGGTATTTTTTTTTCAAGATACAAGATACAAGATACATTTAATTGTCATTTGGACCCCTTGAGGTCCAAACGAAATGCCGTTTCTGCAGCCATACATTACAAACAAAATAGACCCAAGACACAACATAATTTACATAAACATCCATCACATGGCTGTGATGGAAGGCCAAATAAACTTATCTCACCACTGCACTCTCCCCCCCACCCCCCCCCCCCCCCCCATGTCAGAGTCAAAGTCAAAGCCCCCGGCTGGCGATGGCGATTGTCCCGCGGCCATTAAAGCCACGCCGGGTGGTGCGAGGTCGCACACCGGGTCTTGGTGTTAGAGCCCCGGCGTGCGCTCGCAGAGTCCCCGCGGCAATTCCAAGCCGCGCGGGGCAGTGATGTCAGGCCCTCTCCAGGAGCTCTTCACCACCGCAACTCGGGCGGGAGAAGTCGCCGTTGCGAGAGCCTTGAAAAGCGGTCTCCCTCCCAGGGACCCGCGGGCTCCCGGTGCCGCCGTCCGCAGACCCGCAGTAGTAGCCTCCGACTCTCCGGTCGGGCCGCAGCAGCAGCAGCTGCAGCAGCGCTCCTCCACCGCTCCACCCGCTCCGGACTCGGCCAGCTCCGCGACGGTGACGGTGAGTCGTCGGCACCAGAGTCCCCGGCCTCTTCCTGTTGGAGGCCGCTCCTCATTGTAGCCCCAACGATAACGGAGACCCGACGAGAAAGGTCGGGTCTACCGTGCAGGGAGAGATTTAAAAGTTTCCCCCTCCCTCCCACCCCACCCCCACCCCCCCACACACACACCCCAACAAAAAATAACAAAAACTACATAAAAACTACAGAAAAATAATAAAACGCGGACGGGCTGCAGAGGCCGCTGCTGACGAGAGTGGCGCCGCCCACCTCAAGTTGACCAGTGTGTCATGGAGTGGGTGGGCTGTATTGTCTATGATTCAGCGCAGTTTGATGAGCATCCTCTCCTCTATGAATCCAACACCACCCCCCAGGACGGAGCTAGCCGTTCTGATAGGTTTGTTAACTATATTGGCATTCGCGGCCTTCGCGCTGCTGCCCCAGCACACGGCAGAGAGGAAGACGTCACGGTCTACCACCGATTGGTAGAACATCCGCAGCATCTTACTGCAGACGTTGAAGGAGTGGACCCTTTAACAAAAGTACAGCAGGCTCTGTCCGATTTTGTACAAGGCCTCCGCGTTCTGACCAGTCCAGTTTACTGTCCAGGTATGAAATCCTTCATTTTCTGTTGAAAGGAATGAGGTCTGGCCGAGTGAAGTGTTAATGAGATTGTTGCAGTTGATCCGTGAATTATTTTTCTCACCCCACAGTTGACCTGTCTTTGCTTCAGAGGGCCAGCCAGTCCAGTACAGATGGCGCCGATGCCTCCTGGCCTATTGTTGACAACAGTGATTTGAATGTGACCAATACATCCTGCAGTCGCACAACTAAGTCCAAAGAGCCTTGGTGGAGGGTCGATTTGGGGTTATCCTACATACTGTCAGCAGTGAAAATCTCCAACAGGAAAGACATGGATTCACTGCACGGAGCTATGTCTACATCATAAACGCACAGATGGACGCCCGACGGTAAGTATTCAGCTGGAAACCCTGGCCGTCTTCGAACTGCCCGGCATGGAGTCATAGCGCCACTCAGCATGGAACCAGACACTGATTGGAGACCTTCGACTATCTTTAATCGGACTTGACTTTATCTTGCGCTAATTTTAATTACTTACCCTGCATTTTTGCGCTATTGACGGCTTAATGACCTACAAAAGCCTGGTCCTCACCTACAAAGCCCTCCACCATCTCCCCCCCCCCCCCACATATGTCATTGACCTCCTCTCCCCCTACAAAACCCTCACGGTCCCTCAGATCCACATCAGCCGGTCTCCTCTCCATACACGTCCAACCTTCGCAGTTTTGGGGACAGAGCCTTCTCCCCGGCAGCTCACAGGCTCTGGAACTCCCTCCCCCAACTGATCCGCAATTCCGTGTCCCTCACCATCTTCTAGTCCCGCCTCAAGACCCATCTCTTCACCTCTGCCTATCCTTAGCCCCACGTCCCCTCCCGTTTCACCTGTGTATGAATTGCCTCATATTGTGATTTGAATTGAATTATGTCTTTAATTTGTGTACTAGTCATGTCTCTACTATTTATTTCATTCCCCTTACGTGTTTTTCCTCTACCTGCTAAATGTTTGTAAGGTGTCCTTGAGACTCTTGAAAGGCGCCCATAAATAAAATGTATTATTATTAATATTATTATTATTATTATTATTATTATTATTATTATTATTATTATTATTATTATTATTATTATTATTATTATTATTATTATTATTGTTATTATTATTATTATTAATTGTAACCATGTTTTCGCTGACTGGATAGTACGCAACTAAAAATATTTTACTATACTGGAAGTTGAAGTGCAAAGATTTTTTTTGCATATTCACCAGTCAATTAAGGGTCTGTTTCCCTGCTGGCTGAGTCTATGACTGTTGTCCTCAAGGTAGGAAGTCGGTTTCACAAAAGGTTCCAATTTCTATGGCCCCAGTGGTTTACTACTTAGTGATTGTTTTATTGTCATTGTTATTGTCATGTGCTCCGCGTTTTGATACATGCAAAGCACTTGTTTGGAGTGCTGGGTGCCAAAACGACCTGATAAAACGCTACATGCGAGGAAACATAGAAACATAGAAACATAGAAATTAGGTGCAGGAGTAGGCCATTCGGCCCTTCGAGCCTGCACCGCCATTCAATATGATCATGGCTGATCATCCAACTCAGTATCCCGTACCTGCCTTCTCTCCATGCCCTCTGATCCCCTTGGCCACAAGGGCCACATCTAACTACCTCTTAAATATAGCCAATGAACTGGCCTCAACTACCCTCTGTGGCAGAGAGTTCCAGAGATTCACCACTCTCTGTGTGAAACAAGTTCTACTCATCTCGGTTTTAAAGGATTCCCCCCTTATCCTTAAGCTGTGACCCCTTCCTGGACTTTCCCAACATCGGGAACAATCTTCCTGCATCTAGCCTGTCCAACCCCTTAAGAATGTAAGTTTCTATAAGATCCTCTCTCAATCTCCTAAATTCTAGAGAGTATAAACCAAGTCTATCCAGTCTTTCTTCATAAGACAGCCCTGACATCCCAGGAATCAGTCTGGTGAACCTTCTCTGCACTCCCTCTATGGCAATAATGTCCTTCCTCAGATTTGGAGACCAAAACTGCACGCAATACTCCAGGTGTGGTCTCACCAAGACCCTGTACAACTGCAGTAGAACCTCCCTGCTCCTATACTCAAATCCTCTTGCTATGAAAGCCAACATACCATTCGCTTTCTTTACTGCCTGCTGCACCTGCATGCCTACCTTCAATGACTGGTGTACCATGACACCCAGGTCTCGCTGCATCTCCCCCTTTCCCAATTGGCCACCATTTAGATAATAGTCTGCTTTCCCGTTTTTGCCACCAAAATGGATAACCTCACATTTATCCACATTATACTGCATCTGCCAAACATGTGCCCACTCACCCAGCCTATCCAAGTCACCTTGCAGTCTCCTAGCATCCTCCTCACACCTAACACTGCCCCCCAGCAGGACAAGGTCACTGACAGCGAACAAAGTCTGATGACACAAAGCAACGTTTTCGGGGAATACTGATTTTCAAATGCTAGTTGCTCAACCTACTTACAGAGCAAACTTCTCTTTCAGCTGTCCAATCGTCCAATCTGATTCTGAAACAACATTCACTTTTAGTTGTGGTGCCTTTGTGGGTCGATATGTGAAAATTGTCATCCCAGAGAAGGATAAAATCCTGACCCTGTGCAAAGTGAACGTCTTCGGCTGGAGCGACAAGAGGTGGGACAATATTAAACTGAAGAGTTGCCCACCGACACGCTTAACTCCCGCTACTCGTGTTGACAATGAAACAGGCAGGGAGATCATGGAAAAGGATTTGCTCAATAGATAGGATGAACGCACAGACACTTCTTCCCAGGGTAGGGGAACCAAGAAATAGAAGGCACAGTTTAAGGTGAGGGGCAAGATTTACCAGACACCTGAGGGGCAACGTTTTTACAGAGATGGTGTTGGCGATGTGGAATACGCCGACATGAAAAGGTACTTGAGAGAGTAAAATCCACAACATTTAAAAATACATAAAAGACAGGTACATGAATTCGAAGCAAATTGGATTGATATGGGTCAAATAGTGTACAATGGGGATGGCTTGGATAGACCATCTTGATCAGCATGGATTTGTTGGGCCAAGTCGGGCTTGTTTCCATGCTGTGTGGACTATGAGTCAGGATATTAAGTGGATTTGTGAATCATGTAGGTATTGATTTGGTGGTATGACAGTTTCAGTGGATTGTGACAAGAGTGGCGGCCATGCACTTTGGTGATTGGAAGAAGGGCACAGACTATTTTCTAAATGGGGTGATGATTCAGAAGTCGGAGGGGCAACGGGAATTTGGAGTGCTGATGCAAAATTCACAAAAATATTAATTTGCAAGTTGAATCGGAAGTAGCAAGGCAAATGCAATGTTATGATTTATTTCGAGGTGATTAGAATGTAATAACATGGGGATATAATACTGAGGTTTTATAAGGCAGCGGTGAGACTGTATTTGGAGTATTGTGAGCAGGTTTGGCCTCCATTGCTGAGGAAGGATGTGTTGGCATTGGACAGGGTTTCGAGAATGATTTCGTGGATAATTAGATTAATATTTGATGAGCATTTGACTGCATTCGGACTGTTCTTGCTGGAGTTTAGAAGGAAGGAGGCGAGGGGGGACAACATTGAAACCTACTAAATAGTGATAGCCCTGGATAATGCGGATGTGGAGAGGATATTTCTACTGGTGGGAGAATCTAGGACTGGAAGGCAGAGCCTCAGAATTAAAGGACAAACGTTAGAAAGGAATGAGAAAGAATGTCCTTAGTCAGAGGGCGGTGATTCTGTAGAGTTCATTGCCACACAATAAACAATAAAGAATACTATAGACAATAGGTGCAGGAGTAGGCCATTCGGCCCTTCGAGCCAGCACCGCCATTCAATGTGATCATGGGTGATCATCCCCAATCAGTACCCCGTTCCTACCGTCTCCCCATATCCCTGACTCCGCTTTCGTTGAGCCCTTTCTAGCTCTCCCTTGAAAGTATCATGGAAACCGGGCCTCCACCTCCCTCTGAGGCAAATTATTTCACACTCACGACACTTTGTGAGAAAACATGTTCCGTCGTCTCCGTTCTCAACGGCGTACCCCTTATTCTTAAACTGTGGTCCCTGGTTCTGAACTCCCCCAACATCGGTAACATGTTTCCTGCCTCTAGCCTGTCAAACCCTTAACAATCTTATATGTTTCAATGAGAATCCCTCTCTCCTTCTCAAACTCCAGAGTGTACAAGCCCGACCGCTGCATTCCCTCAGCATATGACAGTCCCGCCAATCCGGGAATTAACATTGTAAACCTACGCTGCACTCCCTCAATAGCACGAATGTCCTTCCTCAAATTAGGGGACCAAAACTGCATACAATACTCCAGGTGTGGTCTCACTAGGCCCCTGTACACTGCAGAAGGACTTTTTTGCTCCTATACTCGACTCCTCTTGTAAAAAGGTCAACATGCCATTCGCTTTCCTCACTGCCTGCTGTACCTGCATGCTTACTTTCAAAGACTGATGACAAGGACCCCCAGATTCCGTTGTACTTCCCATTTTCCCAACGTCGCTATTTAGATAGAAATCTGCCTTCCTGTTTATGATACCAAAGTGGATAACCTCACATTTATCCACATTAAACTTAATCTGCCATGCATCTGCCCACTCCCCCAACCTGTCCAAATCACCCTGCCTTCTCATAGCATCCTCCTCACAGTTCTCACTGCCTCACAGCTTTGTGTCACCTGCAAATTTGCTAATGTTACTTTGAATCTCTTCATCCAAATCATTGATGTATATTGTAAATAGCTGCGGTCCCAGCACAGAGCCTTGCGATACCGCACTCGTCACTGCCTGCCATTCTGAAAGGGACCCGTTAATCACTACTCTTTGTTTCCTGTCTGCCAACCACTTCTCTATTCATGTCAGCACTCTACCCGCAATACCATGTGCCCTAATTTTGTCCAGTAATCTCGTATGTCGGACCTTATCAAATGTTTTCTGAAGTCCAGGTACACTACATCCCTTGTCCATTTCCCGAGGTACATCCTCAAAAAATTACAGAAGGTTAGTCAAGCATGATTTCCCGTTTGTAAATCCGATGTCAGGCTAACTGGTCTATGATACCCTGTTTTCTCTCTCCCGCCTTTCTTAAAAAAAGTGGCATAACATTAGCTACCCTCCAATTCACAGGAACTGACCCTGAGTCTAGAGAACATTGGAAAATTATCACCAGTGCATTCACGATTTCTAAAGCCACCTCCTTAAGTACCCTGGGATGCAGACCATCAGGCCCTGGGGATTTATCAACCTTCAGTCTATCCAACACCATTTGCTGCCTAATGTGGATTTCCTTCAGTTCCTCCGTCACCCCAGATCCTCTGGCCACTTCTATATCAGGAGAACTGTTTGTGTCCTCCTTAGTGAAGTCGAATGCAATGTATCTGTTCAACGCATCTGCCATTTCCTTGTTCCCCATAATAAATTCAACCTTTTCGATCCTCAAGGGTCCAACTTTGGTCTTAACTATTGTTTTCTTCTTCACATACCTAAGGAAGCTTTACTATCCTGCTTTATATTCGTAGCTAGCTAGCTTACATTCATTCACCTTTTCTCCCTGTGTTGTATTTTTAGTTATCTTCTGTTGACCATTAAACATTACCAAGTCCCCTTGCTTCCCGCTCATCTTTTCTACGTTGTACTTCTTCTCTTTTATTTTTATACTGTCCCTGACTTCCCTCGTCAGCCATGGTCGCCTCTTAATTCCTTGGAACATTTCTTCCTCCTAGGAATGAACTAATCATGCGATACCCGGACGCGGCGCCGACGGACGAGAAGCCGAAGCAACGAAGTCGAAGCAAAGAACCGAATGGAAACGGGGCCGAATCGCCAATAAACCGCAAGAGTACGAAGACTAAACGCGTACTAACCAAAAGGATGGGACGCCTAAATGCAAACTAACCGAAAGGGCGGGACGCTTAAAAGCCAACGGACCGAATGGCCGCTCTGTCGAAACGCCACCTACCCAAAAGGCAGCGTAGCCTCCAAGCCACTGGTCCGCCTGCCGCTCAAAATAAAAGTCCACAACGGACATGACGTTGCCGGGGGGCAGGACTTGTCAGCGATTGGTCCAGACCCCCGAGTCTATCACATCACTGTGAAGGGATGAACATTGTCCCACACCTCCGCTCCACTGGACCCACAGCCCGCGGAAGGTGGCCCTGTGAGCTGTCCCGAGGGATGCGCACCTTCGGCCGCTTTCAACTTGTTGCTCGGGTTGGCCAGTCACCTATGGCTTGTGTGGGAAAAGGACCCACACGCTCCCGTCTCCCCTTCTCTCTCGCTTCTTCTTCTCTCTCCCCTCTCTCTCTCCCTTCTCTCTCTCCCCCTTCTCTCTCTTCCCCTCCTCTCTCTCCATTCCTTCTCGCTCCCTCCCTTCTCTCTCTCCCCCTTCTCTCTCTCCTTCGCACTCTTCCCCTCCTCTCCCCCTCTCTTTCCCTTCTCTCTCTCCCCTTTTCTCTTTCGCTCACCCTCCTCTCTCTCCCCCGTCTCCACCGGAGGGAGCGTCCCACAGTCATTGACCGCGATGCATCGCCATCGGACCCCAACCCCCACACCAGGGTGTTTTCCACCCCCCCCCCCCCCCCCCCTCCGACTTCGAACAAGTGCACTCAACTTCAAATCTCACATCTCTACGAGGAATGGATGTAATCGCCGGCTAAAGCAAAGGCCGTTACGACAAGGAAATAATGTCACTAGTTAATTCACCAAAAATTGGCAGCCGTCCGTGTGCAAATGAAGGCACTGTGAAACCAATGACCGCAAGCCCTTCCCACGAGACTGGGTTTTAACTTGGCATTAAAAATCAAAACAGAGCTACATTAATTTTAAAAAACTCAACATGTTACATGTATAAATCGTGCTTACATTCGGGAACATGGTTAATTTACTGGTATTATTTCCCTTTTCCCACACGTGGGTCCTTCCCACACAAGCCATAGGTGACTGGGCAATCTGAACCCAAGCACCAAGTTGAAAGCGGCCGAAGGTGCGCAACCCTCGGGACAGCCCCCACTCTCCCACGGCCAACCTGCACGGGCTGTGGGTTGGGTGGAGCAGAGGTGGGGACAATGTTCATCCCTTCACAGTGATATGATGGACGCGGGGGACTGGATTAATCGCTGACAAGTGCCGCCCCCTGCAACATTATTGGACTTATCGTTATTGGACTTTTCTGTTGAGTGGCAGTCGGTCCTTTGGCTTGTTAGCGACGCCGCCTTTCGGGTAGGTGGCGTTTCGACAGATGGGCAATTCGGTAAATTTTCTTTTCGACGACGCAGCTTTTCGGTTCGTTGGCTTATAGGCGTCCTGCCCTTTCGGTTAGTTTACATTTAGGCGTCACATCCTTTCGGTTAGTACGCGTTTCGTCTTCGTAGTCTTTCGGTATATTGGCGATTCGGTCTCGTTCCCATTCGGTTCTTTGGCTTAGACTTCTTTGCTTCGGCTTCTCGTTCGTCGGCGCCACGTCAGCACACGGATCCTGTACCTTCCGTATTTTTCCTAGAAATACCTGGCATTGTTGTTCTACTGTCGTCTCTGCTATGGTATCTTTCCAGTCATCTTTGGCCAGCTCCTCCCTCAAGGCCCCATAGTCCCCTTTATTCAACTGTAACACTGACACATCCGATCTACCCTTCTCCCTCTCCAATTGCAGATTAAACCTGACCATATTATGGTCACTGCCGCCTAATGACTCATTAACCTCAAGTTCCTTTATCAAATCCGGTTCGTTGCATAACACTAAATCCAGAATTGCCTTCTCCCTGGTAGGCTCCGATACAAGCTGTTCTATGAATCCATCACGAAGGGACTCTACATAGCCGTTTTCTTGGGGTTCAGTACCAACCTGATTTTCCCAGTCGACCTGGATGTTGAAATCTCCCATAACAACCACAGCATTACCTTTGCTACATGTCAATTTTAGATCCTGATTCAACTTGCACCCGATATTCAGGCTACTGTTTGGGGGCCAGTGGGCGTACCATTAGGGCATTTTTGCCCTTACAATTCCTTAGTTCTATCCATACTGACTCCACATCTCCTGTTTCAACGTCACCCCTTGGGACTGAATTTATCACGAACAGAGCTACCCCTCTCCCTCTGCCCTCTTGTATGTCTTTCCGATAGGAGGTATACCCTTGGATATTCTGTTCCCAGCCCTGGCCCTCTTGCAGCCATGTCTCTGTAATTCCCACAACATCATATTTGCCAATTTCCAACTGAGCCTCAAGCTTGTCCACTTTACTTCTTATATTTCGCGCATTCATATACAGCACTTTGACCTCCGTATTCACGTCCCGCCTCGCACAGCTCGCAATTGGCCCTCACCTTACTCTTTTATCCCTTCTCGAACTTTCCTTCCCATTAATTCGAGAATCTTTTGTAATTGTTCCTGTACTCACTTCCTCTTCAACTCCATCTTTATGAATTCATTCCATAACATTATATCCAGACATGAGATGCCGCAGGTAGGGATGTAGATGGAACGGGCTGTGGTAGTGGAAGGGAAGGCAGGATAGTGGGAGCTGTGGGTTCCAACTTTCTCCGTATTACAACGCAACAACCCCTCTTCCGGATTTCCCCCTCCTCCAATATTGAACAGCGAAGTTACTCCAATACTTTGTGACTTATTTTGTAAACTAACATGAACAACTCACATTGCTTTTTTTCCACCTCACAGTATGGCGCTGCATCACCTTTTAGGATTCTCCGTAATGCCTCGCAATGAATTCATTGGATATTCAATAGGTGAGTTTCCTCACCTACATGGCCTGATAGTCCCGTACAGAGAGAGCAGTGCGAACAAAAGGCCTTTGAAGACACAATGGCATGGCTGGTAGAACTGCTGCTTCACGGCGCTAGAGACCCTGGTTCGATTGTGACCTTGATTATAACTAAGTGCTTCTGCAGAGTCTCTGCTTTCTATACGCTACCTGACCCTTCGCCTATCTTCGTATCATCCTCAAACTTGGGCACAACGCCTTCAATAGGCCACCTAACAGTTGTAGTGGTGGAGTTGGGGAAGACATCAAATAGGAAATTAGAAATGCGTGCAACAAAGGTAAAACAGTTATAATGGGTGACTTCAATCTACATATAGATTGGGTGAATCAAATTGGCAGGGGTGCTGAGGAAGAGGATTTCTTGGAATGTATGCGGGATAGTTTTCGAAACCAACATGTAGAGGAACCAACGAGAGAGCAGGCTATTCTAGACTGGGTATTGATTAATGAGGAAGGGTTAGTTAACAGTCTTGTTGTGCATGGCCCCATGGGCAAGAGTGACAGTAATATGGTTGAGTCCTTCATTAGGATGGAGAGTGACATCATTAATTCAGAAACAAGGGGTCTGAACTTAAAGAAAGGTAACTTTGAGGGTATGAGACGTGAATTGGCCAAGGTAGACTGGACATTGATTCTTAAAGGGTTGCCGGTGGATAGGCAATGGAAGGAATTTAAAGACTGCATGGATGAACTGAAAATTGTTCATCCCAGTTTGGCAAAATAATATATCAGGGAATGTAGTGCATCCGTGGATTACAAGGAAAATCAGGGATAGTATCAAAACAAATGATGGAGCATACAAATTAGCCAGAAAAAGCAGCCTACCAGAGGATTGGGGGAAATTCAGTCCAGCAGAGGAGGACAAAGGGCTTAATTAGGAAAAGGAAAATAGATTATGAAAGAAAACTGGGAGGGAACATAACAAACTGACTGCAAACGTTTTTATAGATATGTGAAGAGAAAAAAATATTTAAAACAAATGTAGGCCCCTTGCAGTCAGAAACAGGTGAAATGATCATGGGGAACAAGGACATGGCAGACGAATTGAATAACTACTTTTGTTCTGTCTTCACTAAGGAAGACATAAATAATCTGCCGGTAATAGCTGGGGAGCGGGCATCAAATGAGATGGAGGAACTGAATGAAATCCAGGTTAGCCGGGAGTTAGGTAAATTAAAGGCCGATAAATCCCCAGGGCCAGATAGGCTGCGTCCCAGAGTGTTCAAGGAAGTAGCCCCAGAAATAGGGGATGCATTAGTGATAATTTTTCAAAACTCTTTAGATTCTGGAGTAGTTCCCGAGGGTTGGAGGGCAGCTAATGTAACCCCACTTTTTAAAAAGGGAGGGAGAGAAAAAACTACAGACCAGTCAGTCCAACATCGGTAGTGGAGAAACTGCTAGTCACTTATTAAAGATGGAATAGCAGCACATTTGCAAAGTGGTGAAATCATTGGACAAAGTCAGCATGGATTTATGAAAGGTAAATCATGTCTGACGAATCTTATAGAATTTTTCGAGGATGTAACAAGTATAGTGGATTAGCGAGAACCAGTGGATGTGTTATATATGGATTTTCAGAAGGCTTTCGACAAGGTCCCACATAAGAGATTAGTATACAAACTTAAAGCACACGGTATTGGGGGTTCAGAATTGATGTGGATAGATAACTGGCTGGCCGAAAGGAAACAAAGAGTAGGAGTAAGCGGGTCCTTTCCAGAATGGCAGGAAGTGACTAGTGGGGTACCGCAAGGCTCGGTGCTGGGACCTCAGCTATTTACAATATATATTAATGATTTGGACGAGGGAATTGAATGCAATATCTCCAATTTTGCAGATGGAACGATTCTGTGGGGCAGTGTTAGCTGTGAGGGGAATTCTATTGTGACCCCCTTGGTCTGGACTTCCCCAACATCGGGAACAATCTTCCTGCATCTAGCCTGTCCAACCGCTTAAGAATTGTGTAAGTTTCTATAAGATCCCCCCTCAATCTTGTAAATTCTAGCGAGTACAAGCAAGCCGATTCTATCCAGTCTTTCTTCATATGAAAGTGCTGGGACCCCAGCGATTTACGATATATATTAATGATTTGGTCGAGGGAATTGAATGCAACATCTCCAAATTTGCGGATGACACAAAGCTGGGGGGAAGTGTTAGCTGCGTGGAGGATGCTAGGAGGCTGCAAGGTGACTTGGATAGGCTGGGTGAGTGGGCAAATGCATGTGCAGATGCAATATAATGTGGATACTTGTGAGGTTATCCACTTTGGTGGCAAAAACAGGAAAGTAGACTATTATCTGAATGGTGTCCGATTAGGAAGAGGGGAGATGCAACGAGACCTGGGTGTCATGGTACACCAGGCTTTGAAAGTAGGCATGCAGGTGCAGCAGGCAGTGAAGAAAGCGAATGGTATGTTAGCATTCCTAGCAAAATGATTTGAGTATAGGAACATGGAGGTTCTACTGCAGTTCCACATGGTCTTGGTGAGACCACACCTGGAGTATTGCGTGCAGTTTTGGTCTCCTAATCTGAGGAAAGCCATTCTTGCCATAGAGGGAGTACAGAGAAGGTTCACCAGACTGATTCCTGGGATGGCAGGACTTTCATATGAAGAAACACTGGATAAACTCGGCTTGTACTCGCTAGAATTTAGAAGATTGAGGGGGGACCTATAGAAACTTACTCGATTCTTAAGGGGCTGGGCAGGCTAGATGTAGGAAGATGGTTCCAGATGTTGGGGAAGTCCTGAACAAGGGGTCACAGTTTAAGGATAAGGGGGAAATCCTTTAGGACCGAGTTGAGGAAAACATCGTTCACACAGAGAGTGGTGAATCTCTGGAATTCTCTGCAACAGAAGGTAGTTGAGGCCATTGCATTGGCTATATTTAAGCGGGAGTTAGATATGGCCCTTGTGGCTAAAGGGGTCAGGGGTATGGAGAAAAGGCAGGTACTGGATACTGAGGTGGATGATGAACCATGATCATATTTAATTGCGGTGCAGGCTCGAAGGGCCGAATGGCGTACTCCTGCACCTATTTGGTATGTTTCTATGTTTCTAATAGCTTCATCCAAATCATTAATATAAATCGTGAAGAGCAGCACATAGCCCAGGGTCTAGTCACCGCTAGTCACTGGCAGCGAACCAGAAAAAAATCCCCCTTTATTGCCACTCTTTGCCTTTTGTCATCCAGCCAACGTCATACCCATGGTAGTATCTGCCCTTTGATACCCAAGGCTCTCATCTTCGTGAGAAGCCTTGCGTGTGGCACCTTATCAAAGGCTTGGTGAAAATCTAAGTAAAGAACACCTGCTGGCTATAATTTGTCTGTCGTATTTACTCCTTCAAAGAATGCCAGCAAATTTGTCACGCAAAATTAGAGCACATGGTATTGGGGGTAAGATACTGATATGGATAGAAAATTGGTTAGAAGACAGGAATCAAAGAGTAGGGATTAACGGGTCCCTTTCAGAATGGCAGGAAGTGACTAGTGTGGTACCGCGAGACTCGGTGCTGGGATCACAGCTATTTACAATACACATTAATGAGTTAAATGAAGGTATTAAAAGTAACATTAGCACATTTGCATATGATGCAACGCCGGGTGGCAGTGCGAAGTGTGAGGAGGATGCTATGAGGATGCAGGGGGAATTGGACAGGTTGTATGAATGGGCAGATGCATGGCAGATGCAGTTTAATGTGGATAATTGTGAGGTTATCCACTTTGCTGGGAATAACATGGGCAGATTTTTATCTGAAGTGTGTCAAGTTAGGAAAAAGGGTAAGTTCATCGAAATCTGGGTGTCCTTGTTCATTAGTCACTGAAAGTAAGCATGCAGATACAGCAGGCAGCGAAGAATGCAAATGACATGTTGGCCTTCATAACATGAGGAGTTGAGAATAGGAGCAATGAGGTCCTTCTGCAGTTGTACAGGGACTTATTGACACCACGCTTGGGGTATTGTGTGCAATTTTGGTTTCCAAATTTGAGGATGGACATTTTTGCTTTTGGGGGAATGCAGGGAACGAGGTTAATTCCCGGGATGGCTGAACTGCCATATGTTGAAATAATCGAGTGACTGATATACACTGGAATTTAGACGGATCAGAAGGGATCATATTGAAACATATGAGATATTTAAGATATTTGACACTCTCGAGGCAGGAAACATGTTCCCGATGTTTGGGAAGTCCCGAACCAGCGGCCACAGTTTAAGAATAAGGGATAGACCATTTAGAACGGAGATGAGGAAAACCCATTTTACCCCGAGAGTGAATCTGTGGAATTTACTTGCCTCAGAAGGCTGTGGAGGCCAATTTGTTTGATGCTTTTAGGAGAGAGTTAGACAAATATAGCGGAATAAAGGGACATAGTCAGAATGCATGAATGGGGTACTGATTGTGCATGATCAGCCATGATCACAGTGAGCGGCGGTGCTGGCTCGAAATGCCGACTGACCTGCTCCTGCACCGATTGACTATTGTCTACCACTAACCCAGGCATCATTCTGATAACCCTTTATACACCCTCTCCAAAACACACAACATTCCTGCAATGGGGCGACTAGAACTCAAGGTTTCAAGGTTTCAAGTTCAGTTTATTGTCACATGTACCGTTTAAGCTACAGTGAAATTCGAATTACCTTACAGCCATATTAAAACAACTACACACGTTAACATCAACCACAGCGGATTCCCCACATTCCTCACTGTGATGAATAAAGTATAAACGTCTTCCTCTTTATTCTCCCGCGGTCAGGGCAGTCGAACCATCCGCAGTTGGGGTGATCGAAGCTCCAGCATCCAGCGACCGAAGCTCCGCGTCGGGGCGGTCGAAGCTCCCGCGTCGGGGCGGTCGTAGCTATTGTTGCTTGGTGCTCACTAAGTCGGTCTCTCACCAGAGACCGCGAGCTCCACAATGTTGATGTCCGCAGGCTCCTGCGGTAGAGCTCAGAGGTCGATATCTGGCAAAGGGATCGCGGGCTCCACGATGGTAAGTCCGCAGGCTCCCGTGGGGGAGCTCCTGAAGTCAGTCTCCAGTAAAGGGCGCCAACTCCTCGATGTTGGCCGCAGTGGGGACGGGGATACAATACAGAAAATAATGCATCTCCGTCGAGGTAAGAGATTAGCTGAAGTTTCCCCCAACTCGCCCACCCCCCCACGTAAAGCAAGCTGAAGGACGCTTTTTTTTAAAACAATTCTGGATTTTAAATAATGTATTGTGTTTTTGTATATACTTTATGATGCTTTTGTAAGTAATATACTAAGCCTTGTATGTATTTTTGATGTTTTAATATGCAATGTATTTTATGTTATGCCGTCCCTTGTCTGGACATTGAGTCTGAAATAAGGTTTATTATTATGATTATTGTTATTAAAACATACATTTAACAGACACAAACAAACAACAAAAGAAGGAATGGACAGACAGACTATTGCCGAAGCGGCCATTGCTGGCGCCACCCGATGCAGTATTCGTGGTGTACACCCAATATGGCACAAACAAAGTTCTATAAAGCTGCATTATAACATTCCTGTCTCTTATACCCAGTGCCCCATCCAGTGAAGTCTAACATACCATATGCCTTCTTCGCCACTGTATATCTACTTGTGTTGTCTCTTTCGGGGGATTATGGCCATGGACCCCAAGATCCCTCTATTTATTAATGCTATTCTAGTTCTTTCCGTTAACTGTATACTTTTTGTTTGCATCCGACCTCCTAAGGTACAACACCTCACACTTGTTCGGATTACACCGCTGTTAATATGCCATTCCATTCGCCGATTTCTCCAGTTAATAGTGTTAATGAATTTGCAGTTGAAACATACAGTGGCTTGGAAAAGTATTCATACCCCTTGAACTTTTCCACATTTTGTCACGTTACAACCACAAACGTAAAAGTCTTTTATTGGGATTTTATGTGATAGACCAACACAAAGTGGCGCATAATTGTGAAGTGGAAGGAAAATGATACATGGTTTTCAAATTTTTTTACAAATAAAAAACTGAAAAGTGTGACGTGCAAAAGTATTCAGCCCCCTTTACTCTGATACCCCTAAATAAACCAATTGCCTTCATAAGTCATCTAATTAGTAAATATTGTCCACTTGTGTGTAATCTAATCTCAGTATAAATACAGCTGCTCTGTGAAGGCCTCAGAGGTTTGTTAGAGAACATTAGTGAACAAACAGCATCATGAAGCGCATGGGACACACCGGACAGGTCAGGGATAAAGTTGTCGAGAAGTTTAAAGCAGGCGGGGCAAGGAGAGCATTGATCAGAGAAGCAGCCATGGTAACTCAGGAGGAGCTACAGAGATCCACAGCTCAGGTGGGAGAATCTGTCCACAGACAACGATTAGTCGTGCACTCCACAAATCGGGCCTTTATGGAAGAGTGACAAGAAGAAAGCCATTGTTGAAAAAAAGCCATAAGAAGTCCTGTTTACAGTTTGCCACAAGCCATGTGGGGGACACAGCAAACATGTGCAGGAAGGTGCTCTGGTCAGATGAGACCAAAGTTGAAGTTTTTGGCCTAAATGCAAAACGCTATGTGTGGCGGAAAACTAACACTGCACATCACCCTGAACACACCATCCCCACTGTGAAACATGGTGGTGGCAGCATCATGCTCTGGGGATGCTTTTCTTCAGCAGGGACAGGGAAGCTGGTCAGAGTTGATGGGAAGATGGATGGAGCCAAGAACAGGGCAATCTTGGGGAAAACAACTGTTAGAGTCTGCAAAAGACTTGAGACTGGGGCTGAATACTTTTGCACGCCACACTTTTTAGTTTTTTAATTGTAAAAAAAAATGAAAACCATGTATCATTTTCCTTCCACTTCACAATTATGCACCACGTTGTGTTGGTCTATCACATAAAATTCCAATAAAATCCATTTACGTTTGTGGTTGTAACGTGACAAAATGTGGAAAAGTTCAAAGGGTATGAATACTTTTGCAAGCCACTGTATATAGTGAGTGCTCAGTTAGGAAGGATATCTGCCTCACTATCCACAATTCGGCATATAGGACATGGGTAACAAAATGTATTGTCCTCCATATAGACTACAGTGAGTTGGGCAAAAGTTAAAAACCAGGAGCTGGAGGATAGTAATCTCATGATTCCTCCAGATACCATGTGCTAATGAGGTTCGACAGGACAAGTGATTGGTTGAGGAATTGGTATTTGGACCGGTGGAAGCTCTTCTGCGGAAGAGGTGGCCTGTACACGAGGGATGTTGGCAGCTGGACTGAAGGGGAAACATTTTAACATGGCAAACAACGTATACTGACATTTTGGAAATATACATCGATACCAACGCTTAAAATGTGGATTTCAAACTTGTTGGAAACCTGACATCTTGAAGAAATGTGATTCCTCCTAACAGACAAAATAGACGAATTCCTACGAATTTGGTCTCCATTTGTCGACTTCTTACAAGCATATGGTGCAACACAAACGTAGAAATGATCCGTTTCAGGATTGGGTGTCTCAGGAATCTCTTCTGGGGCAGATGTGTCCTGTACAAGAGATATGTTTGCAGCTGGACAGAAGGGGAAACAATATCCTGGCAGGCAGGTTTACAAGTGCTACTCAGGATGGTTTAAACTAGATTGGCAGAGGGATGAAGCAATGCAGTTGTCAGATGAGAGAGAGGCTGGAAATCAACGAAAACAGGTTCTGTGGACAGGATAGACATGAGCATGGTTGGGAGAAGTGTGGACTAACTTGCACCTATTTCAACTTGAGAGGCCTACGGAAACATAGAAGCATAGAAAATTGGGGCTGGAGTAGACCGTTCGGCCCTTCGAGCCTGCACCGCTATTCAATATGATCATGGCTGATCATCCACCTCCATATCCTGTTCCTGCCTTCTCTCCATACGCCTTGATCCTTTTAGCCACAAGGGCCACATCCAACTCCCTCTTAAATATAGCCAATGAACTGGCCTCAACTGCCTTCTGTGGCAGAGAATTCCAGAGATTCACCACTCTCTGTGTGAAACACGTTTTCCTCATCTCGGTCCTAAAAGATTTCCCCCTTATCCTTAAACTGTGACCCCTTGTTCTGGACTTCCCCAACATCGGGAACAATCTTCCTGCATCTAGCCTGTCCAACCCCTTAAGAATGTTGTAAGTTTCTACAAGATCCCCCCTCAATCTTCTAAATTCTAGCGAGTACAAACCGAGTCTAAAAGGTGGATGAACTCAGGTTGAAGATCGGTATGTGTAACAGGGACGTCACAGCCGTTATGAATACCTGGCTGAGAGGAGGACAGGAATGCCACGTTAATGTTCCATGCTTAGGTGCTGCAGTCGGGATAGAGGTGAGGGGAAACAGGAGGAAGGAGAGTTGCTTTATTGGTAAGGAGAACATCATGCCAATCGTCCAAGATGACATTACAAATGGTCTGTTGTGTGACGCTCTATGGGTGGAGCTGAGAAATAAAAAAAAGAATGATCACCTTGTAAGGAGTGGCACTGTAGGCCCGCAGATAGTTAGCAGGTATCATAAGAACAAATATGCGCCGAGATTGCAAGCAGCTTAAAGTCTAATGATGTTGTCATAGTAGAGGATTTTAACTTTCCCAATAAAGACTGTGTTTTACTACCCTCATATGTTAAAGGCCTCTAGAAAAGAGAGGGCAATGTTTGACCTACACTTAGGACATTGGGAAGAGCACATGGTTCAACTATCGTTGGGCTGGGCTCTTGGGACCAGTGAAGCAGTTCTTGTAGCTTTAATTTATTCATAAGGACATTAAAGGTCTGAATTGGGGGGGGGGGGTGAATTCGATGGTATTGGGCAGGAACTAGTAAAGTTGATTGGCGTAGGTTGTTTGCGGGCAAAAGGATGTATAGCAATTGGAATACTTTTCGGCGTGTAATTGTGAGAGTTCAAAGCATGCATGGACCGTGAAAGTGAATGACATGGCAGGGGGGAGTAAGGAAGCCTGGTGACAAGAGAAGTTGAGGTTTTGGTCAGGGAAAAGGAGGCATGGGTCAGGTATACGAAGCTGCGGTCAACTCTATTCTGTAGGAATTTATGGGATAGATGGACAGAGGGAATCAGGATGGGGGCGAAAAGTGTGAAGAGGTAGCTCTGAAAGATACGATTAAGAAAAATCCAAAATATGTTGTAAGTACATTAAGAAAAATATGGTAACTGGATAGATAACAGGGCCGCTCAGAAACAAAAACGGTAATTTATTCGGTGAGGTGCAGGAAACGAACAAGGTCTTAAATGAGTAATCATCCGCAGTTTTTACTGTGGTGAAAGTCATGAAGACTAGGGAACTCTGGACAGGAAATGGAGATATCTGGAAGACAGACCATATTATGGTTCTGCGGGTATTGACATCTTAATGTTTATGAAGGTAGATAAATCTCTCAGGCCTGATCAGATATTTTGATGGACATTGCAGGAAACTAAGGAATAAATTGTGGGAGCCCTGATTGAGATATATGTATCATTATTAGACATGAATGATTGAAGGCTGGCTAATGCCACGCCTCTATTTGCGAATGTCTGAAAGGAAAAGCCAGGGAACTATAAACATGGAAACTTAGTATATGAGTTTGGTCAGTTACTAGAAAGGATTCTGAGGGAGAATATATATATCCTTTTGGATCAAAATAGAGTGATTTTGGATAAATGTTATAGCTTTGTACATGGGAAATCGAGCCTCACGATTTTAATGGAGTTTTTGACGAAGTAACCACGAAAGTTGATGATGGCAATGCAACATATGTAGTCTATATGGACTTTGATAAGATATCGCATGGCAGGCTGATCTGTTTGTTTAGACCACATAGCATCCAGAGAGAGCTAGCTGGCTGGATACAGAGTTTTTAAGAAGGAACTGCAGATGCTGGAAAATCGAAGGTACACAAAAATGCTGGAGAAACTCAGCGGGTGCAGCAGCAACTATGGAGCGAAGGAAATAGGAAACATTTTGGGCCTAAACCCTGCCTATTTCCTTCGCTCCATAGAAGCTGCTGCAACCGCTGAGTTTCTCCAGCATTTTTGTGTACCTTGGCTGGATACAGAATTGGCTTAATGGAAGGAAGAATATGGTAGCGGTGAAAGGCTGTTTTTTAATAGAGGCCAGTGACTAGTTGTGTAAGTCATGGTTAGAATGTTTGCAGAATGCATTAATGAAGATGGAATTATAGATAGTGAAGGTGGTTATCAAAAATTACAGCTGGATCGTGATTAGCTAGGCAAGTCGGCTGAAGAATGGCTAATGGAGATTAATACAGATACGTGTGAGGTATTGCATTTTTGGAAGCCCAATCAGGGCAAGACCTCACATTAAATGGTAGGGCTCTGGGGAGCACATGGAGCAGATTAATCTTGGAGTCGAGGTGCATAGTTCCCAGAATGGCATCATATATATATAGAGTTCTAAAGAAGGCTGTTGGTACATAGACCTTGGAACGCCGAGGCACCGTATAAGAATGGACTTTCAGAGGACGCTTCGCTCTTGCAACGACATCAGTAAGATGCTGCAGATGTTCTATGAATCGATGGTGGCCAGTGCCATCTTCGTCGTTGCAGTGCACTAGGGCTGCAAGGTGAAGCCCACGGACGCCAACATAATTAACAAGCTCATCTGGAAGGCTGGCTCCATCATGGAGGTGTAGTTGGATTAATTGGAAATGGTCCTCAAACTGCGGAGCATCTTGTTCAATACACCTCACCCCCTCCATGATGTACTGGTTAACCCGAGGAGAACCATTGGCAACAGATTGGTTCCACCAAGATGCAGCACAGAAGGCCACAGGAGATCCTTTTTCACTATGGCTATTAAACTCTACAACTCCTCCTCCTTCTGTCGTGGGGTAGACTGACTCCCCCCTCCCCCCCACCAGTTTTGGTCACCCTTCTACATTAAGAATGTCATTATGCTGAAATGAGTGCAGAGTAGATTTACAAGGATGCTGCCAGGCCACGAGAGCCTGAGCTATAAGAGAGGGGTTGGGCAGGGTAGGATTTTGGTGCTTGGAATGCAGGAGGCTACGAAGGGGCATCTTAGTCGGATTTGGGCGAGTTGGGCTGAAGGGCCTCTTTCAGTGCTGTGTGACTAAAATTGCAGGTTTGTACTGCTTGTCGGAGAGGGGTTTCCTCGGTCTGCTGATCGATGAAGAAAAATCGATCGGACTTCCGTTGCCGGGTTTTTGTTATTAAATCACTGGACAATTTAATAGTTGGATTACAGTAAACAGCGACTTCGAACGCCCTCAAACTCCTTCAACGTGATGGATCGTAATATCAGGACAATACAAATGGTAAGTTGTTTATTTCACATATAATCTTACTTCTTGAGGTGGCTTTAGTCTAATTTTACGACGCGAAATTGTTACTTAGTCTTCAAAGGAATGGGCCATGTCTTTCTTGCCGATATGGGGTTAAAATTTACGGCAAAGGCAAGGTTCCAATCGATCACATTCCAGAAACAGCCACTCGCAAGATTAAAATCCTCGTTTTTTTTGGGCAATCATGTCGTAAAAGCATCTACTCATCTATATTTTGTGTAATTGTCTAACCATAATCAATATTTTTATACTAAATATCCACAACAGTTTTAGTCACCTGTCTTGTGCAAAAAATAACAATTTTGATTGTATTTTGAGTGGATGTTTCTGGATTAATTTATGGGAATTAAACATTAAATTTCTCCCATTCGGCATATAAATTCATGACAGTGAGATTTAAAAATATTGTTATATTGTGAATTATTGTGTGAATGTTATTTGGATATTTAGGCTATTTAAAAATGTTAGCCTTTTCTTAAGAAATTGATAGATGTTTAGATCTAGTAATTGAATTTAGATGAATTTAATTGATTCAATGATGAAATTACTTAATTGATTGATTTGATGAATGATGAATATGGATTTTTTTGTTGGGTATTTACTATTTGTTTTAGCGTTTAACTTTATCATTTCTACATTTATCTAAAACTGCAAATAATAACTTGTTTCTGTTAATGCTGTTCAGTGATTTAAAAAAACCCCCATTATAAACAGATGTCTCCGAAGAGGAAATGCAACATTGTAAATCCAAAAGCCCAGCCAGGCAAAGCTAGAGTTCAACTTGAAGTGAATTTCGCTGTCATGGCCGAGTCTAAGAGGGGTCTTTAAAATGGACACATCTTGTACTCGTATACCTCGTTTGGAAAAAGTCTGTCTGAAACAGAGAAATCTTTTTATGAAAATTTGTGATGAAACTTTTAAACTTCCAGAAGGCAGTCCACACATTAATTTAGATGCCATTCCACCGCCTGGTGCTCAATATCCTGAATCCTTGACATCAGCCGAAAGCCAAGTGCCCATATTTCAAGACACTGATGACATGGGCGATGACAGTCATAGTCTGCATCCTCCACTGAATCTAGCTACGCCAACGACAGCTGCTGCCTCACCTGAACCAATGCCATCGACATCTAGTGTTTCAACAAGATGTAGCAGAGAATTTCCAAGTCTTTCACCAAGGACACAGAAACTGAAATATTAAACGTTCTGTCCACATCCAAGATCGCACTTGCACTAACGTGTCGCACAATGATCAGTAGGGCACCGTTGAAAACTCCCAAACGTGTAGAAAGCGAAACCAAATAGATTTAAAGGACAGAAAGATTCAGGAACTCAAAACAAAATTACGTGGGAAAACCTTTACACGAGAGCTTGCTGAAACCAAGGCAGAGTTTTTGAGACTTTAAAAAGCACACAGACAATTGCTGATGTTTCGTGGCAGTAAGAAAAAGAGGAACACTGTTTCAATTCACCAGTACAGAAAAGTTAATGAAAAACTAAAGGACATGGAAGAGGATGTGTGACGCCTCGAATTTGACAATCTTGTCTTCAAAGAAACAATCTAAACTCTGCAGGCTGCCAGTATTGTCAAGTCAAAGGTGGACCAGAAGACGTACTCCTCAATTACAAGGATGCATGTGATTGACCGTATTGTGAACAAAACTCCCACAGCAAACATTCCAATCCTGATAAGCCAGTTCTAGAAGCGGGGTGGACTTAATCTGGATCATGTTCCTCGACGCAGTGCAGTTGAAGTTATGGCCAGAGAATTGGGAGTTATTGCTGAGTTGCAGAGATCAGAGATGATTCTAGCAACAAAGGACTTGACTGTGGGTTTTGATGCAACCACCCAAGAAGAGACCCATATTAACAGTGTACTCTTCACCACCACATATAAATGTCTTTCTGCAGCAGTCGATGAATTGGCTGGTGGGACTGCTGAGGAATATGCGTAAAATATTTGCGAAAAAGTTGACAATTTGTGTAAAACTTACACTTATTTCAATGAGCAAGCAGATTTTCAAGACACCAGGCAAAACATAATCGACAACATTTAAAATATAATGAGTGACATGTGTTCAGCTAATCATGCTGCTATTAGGATTGTGAGCAGTGAGTGGGGTAAATCTTTGAATGAGCTCTACTGCCACTTGCATCCTCTTGACCACATCGCATCATCAGTTCGCTCAGCCCTCCAAATGCAGAAACAATCCAAAGGACATTTCTTGTTTGGGAAAAATTGTCTTGCAGTAAATGTGATTCTGCAGATGAGCAATCTTTGGTACAAGAATGGAAAAGGGGACCCAAAAGGATTTGTCGCATTTTTGGATGAAAGGAACATCCCCCGAGGTGTCCTCCCACGGTACCGTGGCAACAGATTACATCTACTTTTCCATAGTAGTGACAAGCTCATTGAACATTATGATGACTTCGTTGCTATGCTGAAAAGCGGAACATCCTGTGGGGGGTCGAGAAGCACCATCCTCCATGACTTCACCCAGGATGAAGCAGAAGTAGAACTTCAGATATTGGGCTTACTTGGCAAATATCAGACTGGGTCTTGGATGAAGCGCTTCTACACTTCAAGGTAGAATCAGATCAACCATGTTGATGGCATCAAAGTGGTTAAAGGGGTGATTGCTGCTCTAAAGGAAGCCACGGAAAATCCAGAGAACTTGATATTGGCAAGGGAAGATTTCTTCGGTGAGGAGGTGCATCTTGGTGCCACATTGATAAAACTTCGGGAGCTACCAGCACATCCACAGTTCAGTTCAAAGATGAGGAGCTGTCTTCAAGCTGTTATCGGTCACTGTGTTGGAGAGGCAGTATAGCAAATACTTTGAACTTGATGTAACTGAGAAACTGAAGGAGGAGACGGCATCAGCAAGATCACACAACATTGATGCAGAAGAGATAATGGGGATGTTTAGCTCATCGAAACAGAAATCTCCCAATGCCACCATGGGCTATTTGTCATGAAGGATGCGGGCCTGCAAGAATAGAACAGGCAATTACCTTGATAATCTCGTGGAGCATCGCAGGGAGGAGGTGCTCTGTAAGCAGTGACATGGGGGAGAGTGCAGACGAGCACACGGAAGAAAAAACAGAAGGAATTGAGAGCTGAAATCATCAAGCGACAGAAAGACAATGAGCATGCTCGAGACACGAACGCGAGGAAAACACTAGGAAAATAATTGAACGAGACTGATTTAAACAGCATTTGCAGAAATTATCCGAATTTATACTCTAAATGTGCTGATCTACGGGATATTCTTAATGGGAAAGTAATGGGTTGAAAGGCATGTTATGCGTGGTTTGAAGAGCAAAAACGTCTAGATTACAATGCCAAAATTAAAAAGTTGAGGAAAAACAAGGTGTACAGAGTTGCTTATTGGTTGCAATCTGAGGAGTATGATGATGCTACTGATTATGATATGCCAATGTACCAGCTAGCAGCAGATCTTCTCCATAAAGACTTGGTCTGTTACGGACTTACAGCATATAATACAATAATATTAAAGTTCTGATCTTGAGAAAATCACATTTTTGAATTTTCAAGCCAATCTGGGTGTGTATTACTATTGCCGTCACAACAATCAATTTTGTAATTAGCTACAAGTGGGTAACTAACTAATTATATACTTTAATTTGAGGTCATCCAAGTAAGATGTTTCATATTTGTATCATAATTCTTCAATCTATAACTGAATATTTCATTCAGTTCTCTTAATTTTTAAGAAAGTTATGGGCTTTTGACTGTCCTCGGTCACAGCTTTTGTGTTAAGTCAATGGAAAAGCAATAGGGAACAAGATGCTAATTTCCGAGTATGAAAATGGCCATAACATTTTTAAAACACTGAAGATATGAAAGTTAATTAGGTATCAAATTAAAATTATTTTATGCTTTATCTGATGGGATAAATTGCAGACTTGATTTAAAAATCTCAAAATGTTGTAACATTGCTACTTAAAGTGTGTTTTAGTGTGCGGGGAATAGGGGAAACTGTTTTTCAGGTACTTATCTCGGTGGAATGCGACTTTTCTCCCAGTCGCATTTTCGCCCTCCCTTGCGGCCTAACAGCTTGGATTGGTGTGGCCTCCCCCGGAGTCGGTCCCAGAGCATCAGCAGCGGGCGCAGTGCGGACTTTCCATTGCGGAGCCAGGTGATCCCTTGCCGGGGATCGCCAGGAGAAGTGCTCCGATCACTGGCCCGCGGCCTATCACACCCTGAAGCCACAGTCTGCGGTAGGAATGTGGACGATTCGCGACTTCCAAGACGGGGAATGTCCGTCCGTCCCGACGTCGGAGTTTCGAGTATCCCGACGAGAGGGCCTGCACATCGGGCAGTCCATAGCGGCGACTGCGGAGGGTTCATGGCCCCGACCACAGATGAACAAAGGAGGGGGACTGACTGAACGTTATTGCCTTCCACCACTGAAGAATGTTGATTCCACTGTGGTGGATCTTCATGTTGTATTGTATTGTGTGTTGTGCTATTTTTGATTGTGTGGCTGCATGGTAAATCGAACTCCACTGTACCTTAACTGGTGCATGTGGCAATAGATCTGACCTTGAACTTGAACTTGAACTTTAAAATGGAATTTACACTGACAAGTGTGTGGTGTTGCACATTGCCATGTCAGACGACGGCAGGACCTACACATTAAATATTAGGGGTCGGTTACTTTTCGGCGCCGCCGTTTCGGCGCCTCCTTTTATAATATCTGTACTCATCAGAACACTAACCCTAACCCTAACCTAACCCTAACCCCAACCCTAACCCTAACCCTAACCTTAACCTGAACCCTAACCCTGACCCTGACGCTAACCCTAACACCCCGAAACCTGAACCCTAACACCCCGAAACCCTAACCTTAACACCCCGAAAAGGCGAAACGGCGGCGCCGAATAGTACCATTCCGAAATATTAGAGCACTTGGTGAGATGTGCAACTCAGAGAGACATGGCAGTACAGGTGCATGGTTCCATAAAGTGGCGAGTTAGGTAGCCTAGGTAATGATCACGTCGGTTGGCGGCCTTGCTCCATTGGGAAGGGCATCAAATTGTTGGGACATTATGTTACTGCTGTATTCCCATTGGAAGAAGATGGGAAGACAAGGGACAAATGCAGTGGTGTGAGATCGAACCGTTGTTGACGTGTGCATTAACTTCTCTCTAAACAGTAAACGTGGCTTTGGGGGCAACGGCAACGCAATCCAGCACGCATAACAAAGGAATTGCTGTCAGAGCCATTGACGGCAACAATAACTTGTACTGGCAAATGCAATCGTGTACCCGCACAAATACAACTGATAACCCCTGGTGGAGGGTCGATCTGGGCAGAACCTTTGTCGTAGCTGCAGTAAGAATCAGCAACAGGTTGGACTGCTGCCGGGAAAGGATCCTGGGAGCAGAGGTCCGCATTGGGATCTCGCTGGAGGATGACGGGAATTCTAACATGCTGTGAGTATTACGCGGCAATATTGGCTTCATTTCCTCTTTGCCCACTGGTCTTGTGGGGATTCCATATCCAGTTCAGTATGTCTGATGTATTGAAGGCAACAATGCCAAATATAGGGCAATACTGCACAATGTTTGCATTGCTGCATGGGGTAGCAAGACTAATGTTGTCATACAGCATGGAAACAGGTCCGCCAGCCCAATTCATCCTTGCAGATAAAGATATCCCATCTGAGCTGATCCCATTTGGTCCATACTGTATCTCTTCAAACCTTTCAGATCCAAGCAGGTGAAATATATTTTAAATGTTATTATTATACCCGCCTCAACTATTTCCTGTGGCAGCCAGTTCCATATACCCACCATCCTTTGTGTGAAAAAGTTGACCCTCACGTTCCTATTACATTTTGCCCCTCTCACCTTCAACCTGGTTCTTAATTCCCCTACCTTGGGTAAAAGACTGTGCATCCACCCGATCTATTATATACACTTCTGTTAGATCACTCTTCCATCCTCCTGCACACCACGGAATGACGCCCTGGCATCCCCAACCTTTCCCTTAAGCTCAGTCCTTGATGTTCTCTCTGCGATACTTCCTCGACCCGTCCTCTACTCTTCGCGTCCCATCCGTCTCTCCTCTCCATGGCCCATCCTGGACCCGACCTCCTCTCCTCTCTGCGGCCCGACCGCGTGTACTCCCCGCGATCCGACTTTCCCTCCTCTCCACGGCCTGTCGTCGGTCGACCAGGTCTGTTCTCCGCAGCTCCGCAAGCGGCTACAAGCAGCACCGCGCCGGGAGCTTCGCTTCTGCATTGCCGTGGTGCTCGCCGGTAGCTTCCTTTTTGAACCAAAACCAAATATTCATTGTGCAGTCTTACGATCATCTTGTACATCTGTACCACGACGTTTTTATTGGTATAGTTTATTTCATGGTCACGTGAACCGAGGTGCAACGGAAGGTTCTGTCCGGAGTTACATACTCAATATCCTGACTGATGAAGACCAACATGCCAAAAGCCTTTTGTTGCACACGTGTTTGTGGTGAGGAACATCTTATGTTGGTAGTAAGAGAGGCACTTGGTCGCTGCCCACATTCCTGACACAATGTTTGAAAATTGGTTGATTGCCTGGTGGCATATCCCGCATGATTTCCACAGAGAGTGGCGAATCTCTGGAATTCTCTGCCACAGAATGTAGTTCAGGCCAGGTCATTGGCTAAATATAGGAGGGAGTTAGATGTGGCCCTTGTGGCTAAAGGGATCAGGGGGTATGGAGAGAAGGTAGGCTGAGTTGGATGATCAGTCATGATCATATTGCATATCGGTGCAGGCTCTAAGGGCCGAATGGCCTACTCCTGCACATATTTTCTATGTTTCTATGTTTCTATGATACCTTCATGTTTCTGATTAATCCAGCTGTGGAACAGTTCAGTCCGTGACAGATATGTACACTTTCATGTGCGATGGGTTCATGGGTCGATATGTGAACATCAGGATCCCAGGAACTGGAAAAATCCTGACTTTGTGTGAGGTTGAGGTGTTAGGGATGAGGATGCCGGACCTGGATAAAGCAGGTAAGTGTTCAGAGTGTTTCGTTGTCATATATACCGAAAACAGAACAATCAAATCTAATTTACAGCCGTATAACCCATCTCCCATCAGGAAAGATGTATAGACGTGTGAAAACGCACACCTCAAGATTAAGAGACAGTTTCTTCATAGCTGGTATCAAGCAACTGAATAAGATAACCGCAACTAGAGAGCAGTCACGAACTACTATCTATCTCCTTGGAGACCCTCAGACTATCTTTGATCGGACGTTACTTCTTCTTTCTTGAACTGTCCACATTATTCCCTTATCATATATCTGTACACGGCGGGTGACTCGATTGTAATCATGTATTGTCTTTCTGATAACTGGTTGGGACATAACACAAGCTTTTCACTGTTGATACAAAATGCTGGAAAAACACAGACCCTTCTTCCCGACCCGAAAAGTCGCCAATTCCTTCTCTTCATAGATGCTGCCTCGCCTGCTGAGTTTCTCCAACGTTTTGTGTCTACCTTCAATTTTACCAGCATCTGCAGTTCTTTCTTAAAGCTTTTCACTGTACCTCGGTACACGTGACAACAAGCAAAACAAAACTAAACAGAACAGGTCTGTAAACACAACACACTGAGTACATATATAATAAACACAAAAGTCAGTGAATTAAAAACGCCACTACGTTAAAAAAAAAAAAGCCCCGTCCTTAGTGCAACTTAAGACTATCCACAGTTCACATCCACAGTTGAGGTTCGTGTTGTATAGTGTTCAAGAGCCTGCTGGTTGTTGGGAAAGTAGCCATTTTTCATTCCGGTGATCAGACTCCTATTTTCAAGGTACACTGGAATCCGTTCTCACTCTCGCTCGACACACTCTGACGACACACTCTGACGACACACTCTGACGACACACTCTGACGAAACACTCTGACATATCCACACTCTGGTGGATATATTTGACAGACCCAGTCCATTAAATTCTTCAATCTCAAGTAATACCCCCCACCCCCTCTCTTTTTCTCCCACCCACCCCAACTCAGTATGAACCAATCTCTCCCGACATCTCCCAACGCACAGTCATCCTGCTCCTTTCCCCTCTTCCATGCAATCGACCGCCGTCCTTGTCCCATACTTATCTGTCAACTCATCTATCTCTGCCCCTCACCACCCATATCCCTCCCTCCTGTTTAACCATTCACTCCTCTCCGTATCTGAGATTCCTTTCTCCATTATTTTCCCCTTGAGCCTTTGGTTACTTACTCCAGCTACCTGCCAATCAGTCACCACCCTCACTGGTATGTTCTATCTGATGTGTTATATCATACATTTGAAGTTGCGTGTTGTTCTGGTCGCCTTATAACAGGGCGTGGAGACTCTAAAAAGTCGTAGAATAGCTTTACCAGAATGCTAACTAGACTAAAGCATAAAAAATGAAACAAAGTGTTGGAGTAGGTCAGGTAGCATCTCTGGAGAACATGGCAACGTGGCGTTTTGGGTCGGAACTCTTCTTCAGTCCTCAGAAGTGTCCGGACCTGAACATCACTTATACACGTTTACTAGCATGCTGTCTGTCCGGCTCAGTTACTCCAGTACTTCGTGTCTTTTTTGTAAGACATCATCTACAGTTCTTCGCTTCTGAGTTAGAGGGTGTTATCTATAAGGAGAGGTTGGGCAAACAGGTTGCATTTTCTGTAGAGTCTGTGGCTGCGAGGAGATCCGACAGAAGTATACAGAATTATGAGAGGCAACGATAGGAAAGAGTCAGATCCTTTTTCACAGGGTGCAAATGTCAAAGATTAGTGGGCGCAGCTTTAAGGTGAGAGTAAAGACATTTGAAGGAAATGTACCGGGCAAATAATTTACACATAGGGGTCCGTAAAGCACTGCCAGGCCTGGTGATGGAGGCAGATACGATAGATTGATATAAGAGTTTAGGATGGAATGTACTATTTTGTGAAATACCCGTAACCTGTATTTGGCTTTACTCAGATAGGCACAGACACAAAATAAAACAGCTCGTTGATTACTGGTGAGTCTATCGACCAAATCGGTTTGTTGAAGTCGTTAACAGTGCCCTTATCAGTGTATTGAAGGCCGTAGCAGTAGAGTTTCTGAGAGAACCAAAGTGTTTCAAAGATTCACACTACATACAGGATCTTATATTCCTTTTTGAAAGGCACACACATATGCAGGGAATGGAGAAATATGCATCACATTCGCAGGCAGGGTAGATTCATTTAAGTTCATCATGTTCAGCTCAGACCTTTTGGGTCAAAGGGCCTCTTTCTGCTAGGGCTTTTCTATGTTTTGAAGGAATAACATTAGCTTTTTCCCAGTCATCCGGGACCTCACATTGGCTAGAGAATGTAAACGGTCGTTGTCGAAGGTACGTTAATATATTCTCATGCCATTCTCAATAACCTGTGATAAATTCCACAAGGCCCTAGGCATTTATTAATCTTAATGGTCATCAAGAGCCCCAACACCCCTTGCTTGTTAATCTCAAACTGCCCTTAAACATTAATATTATCCACACTGATCTCCATGTCCTCCATGTCCTTGTACTTGCTGAGAAAAAGATGTAAGGTATTTGTTTATGACCTTGCCTACATTCCCAGATAGATTCCAAGAATAAATTCCCTCCTTTATCTTTAAGCTGTCCTACCATCTGCTTGGTTGCGCTCTCGCAGTTAGTGTACATACAAACAGCCTTGTTATTAATCCAACAGCTGTGGAAGTGTTGCCTGTGAGTTAGCTCTTGTCGATGAGTGCAATATCTTTGGTCCTACAGTGAATCTGGCTGCGCTGGGAAATGCGACGCAGTCCAGCGACATGGAAGATGCGTCTGCCGACCGAGCCATTGACAACAACAAAAACACGAATGCATTGAGTGGCGCCTCTTGCACAGAAACAACTCGGTCCGACAGCCCATGGTGGAGAGTGAATCTCATGGCGATCTATGCTGTGTCGGTGATAAAAATCACCAACAGGATGGACTGCTGCTCAGAACGGCTCAAAGGAGCTGAGATCCGCATCGGCAACTCATTGCAGAACAACGGGAATTCAAACAGCTTGTGAGTATCATGGGGAACTGGTCAAGGTGTACTGAATGGGAAGAGGCAGAGGTTCTGAAAGCTTCATTGTTCCTGCTATACTGTGGAAAATGAAGGACAGTGCTGGCCATATGCTCGGCAGCTGGATCTGGCCTGTGGAAACGGTGAGGGACATTGACACTGAGCTGTGAATCTACATACAGCTGTACCACATAAAAACCATGTGGTCAGCCCACCGAATCCCTGTCGAGCAAGTTAGCATATTGAACGCGTCCCATTTGCCTGCATTTGTCCCCTATCCCTAAACCATGTCCATCCCCCACCCCCACCCCATCTCGATCCACCTATCACTTACAAGGCTTTGTCCAGCTCCACCTCTCTTCCAGACCTCTAGCAATTGGTATGAAGAGTGGTTCAGACCCCAAATGTTGCCCATTCATGTTGGCTAGCGATACTTCCTGACCGACTGAGATCCTCCAGCATTTTGTAGAATGTTTTCCCTCTAAACAGTTCCTAGCCATAAATCCATCCAAATATGTATTGAAAGTTCTAATCGTATTCACTTCTACAGCTTCATTTGCTAGCTCATTCCAGATGCGCACTACCATCTGAGTACAAATGTGCCCTTGAGACTTCTCTTAAATCTGCCCCCCTCTCAATTAAGCTTGTGCCTTTTAGTTTTAGAGTCCAGTCGCCAGGGGGAAAGACTGAGTGTTCACTTTATACATGCTTCTTGTGAACGTATACGCTTCAACAAGATCACCCTTCAGCCTCCTATGCTCTAAAGCATCTTGTTTTATTTTGCAGTAATTTGTATTACAGCTACAGAGAAAGTACACGTTAAAAGTGCAAAAGGTGAAACAAAGTCGGTTAGGAGATCAATGATTCATCTGTTGTGTGATGATAATTGGAGAGCCTGATAACAGAGGGAAAAACCCACGCAGAGGGAGAATTACTGGGAGAAGCGGTCGGTGTAGTGTCGATTACTAAGATCCTGTGTAGGCTTGAACTGGGCGGCCTGGAAGCCATGTGGTACATCAGGATGGTGCGAAGCCAAGTGCCGAGGAATGACATGAGTGCGAGTCTGGGTTAGAATATGGTTTAGGTTTGTAATTGTCACGTAAACCGAGGTACAGTGAAACGCACTATGGTGCATATTACCCACGCAAATCATATGTAGATACAATCAAGTCAATTCAAGTACTGTGCAGAATATAGTTCTCAGCAATGTAACCCATCAATTGCATAGAAAATATCCAATGTGCTCAATCGAGTAGAGGTGAATTGGACAGCGCCCTCTCTAATGGGAGGACCGTTCTGCAGCTTTCAAGCGTCTGTACCTTCTGCTCAACTGGAGTAGGGAGAAGGAATAAGCTGGGTGTAAACAGTATTTGATTATGTCGGCTGCTTTTCCGAGACAGCCTGAACTGTAGATGGAATCGATGGTGCGCTATTTGGTCTGTGTGATGGGTTGGGCTACATCTGCAACTATCCAATGTGTTGCGGTCTTGGGCAGAGCTGTTTCCATACCAAGGTGCGGTACAACCTGCGGTAAGCTTTTTGGTCGAAGCCATGCAGAAATCACAGAGGGAGAGCAGTGGGAGAGGCTCTGACAGAATGCATGTCGGACAGAAGAGGAATTACTCCAGGACTTTGTTTCTGCTCAAGATCCCAGCCTCTGCAGCCGCCTGTGTCACCGATAAATCTCTGTCTGTGTTTGTGGTGCACGTGATGGACAGCAAAGGTCATGGACTTCCGTCTGACTAGTGCCCCAAACTGGCAAGGTGTCAAAGGAGATGAAAGTCCCAGAGGTACAAGAAACTGCAGGTGCTGGAATCTTGAGCAAAACACAAATGACCGGAGTCAGGAAACATCTGTGCAGGAAATGGACAGGCAATGTTTTCAGTTGGGTCCAATTTCAGACTCTGGTTCTGACATCGTTAACTTGATCTCTTTCAGATGTGGGATTGTGAACACTTCTCAACAGACAATCTACGTCGCCTGTCAAGGAATGAGCGGCCAGTATGTGAACATTATCATCCCCGGATCTCAGTTAATCCTGACCTTATGTGAGGTGGAGGTCTTTAGTATATGCGTAATGGAGAGTCTAATTAAGTAAACGGTCTTTCACCAGTATGCTTTTCCTGGGACTGATCCAAATGTAGCTGCAATGTGGCCCGTCCCTCTGTCTTCACAGATGCTGTTTAAATTGTTGTTCCAATAGTATTTAATGTATTTCGCTCCAAATCTGGCCAGCATCAATATGTGGTGTATCCGTGTGGAACGAGATCATTATGTTGTAACGAGAACCAGAAATGTCATATTCGTGTAGTAGTAAATAAAGAATGAACATTAATGTGGTCGCAGATCGTGATGTGGTCTCAGGTCGGGTACAAACAATCAATATCAATGATTCAACGATTCCATATTGTCACATGTACCTAACTACAGTGAAATGATTTGCTTTGCATGCAACCGGTGAAGTCATGTCGCAGACGTCACCTGGACAATACATCAGTGTCGCGACGTTTTGACGCTGTCAAAGTTACAAATGTTTACAGAACATGCCAAACATACCGCACATGGAAGCAGTCCACCCCCCCCCCCCCCCCCCCCCCCCCCACACACACACACACACAACCATTCTGGGTCCCCCATCGTTGTCGGCGGTCCGACAACCTGCCCTGGTTGGGATTTACGAGTCGTCGTTAAATACAGGGGAGGTGCCGGAAGACTGGAGGGTGACAAATGTTGTGCCTCTATTCAAGAAGGTCTGCAGAGAAATTGCTGGGATCGATTTCATGTGTAATTGAAAATGTACATGATATTATTCTGAGGGACAGTATATACAGGCATTTAGACGAACAAGGGCATGGTTTTGTACGCGAGAGGTTGTGCCTCACAAATCTGTTTTTTCAAGCCGTGACCAAAAGGTCGATGAGGACAGGGCTGTAGATGTTGTACATGTGGAATTCAGCAAAGCACTCAATAAGGTTCCGCATGGGAGGCTGCTCTAGAAGGTTAGATCGTATGTGATCTAAGGAAAGATAACTGAATGGATTTAAAAAAAAATGTCATAATGGGAGGTAACAGACGGCGTTGGTGGAAAGAGGGTCTCGCTTATAGGGAGAGGTTGAGTAGGATGCTACTCGATTCGTTGGAGAACAGGACGATGAGGTGTGACCTTATAGAGTTGTATAAATCGTTAAAGGAATAGATCGAATGGATGCACTGAGTTTCTTGCCCAGAATAGGTGCATAGAGGACCCGAGAACATAGATTAAGGTGAAAGGGGAAATATTTACTAGGAATCTGAGGGAGAACTTTTTCAAACAAAAGGTGATGGGTGTATGGAACAAGCATCCAAAAGGCATAATTCAGGAAGGGACTATCCCACCATTTAAGAAGCAGTAAGACAGGTACATGGATAGGATGGGTTTGGAGGGATGTGGACCTTACACGGGCAGGTGCACTGTAGCTGGGACGTGTTAGCCGGTGTCGGCATGTTGGGCGGAAGGGCCTGTTTCCACACAGTATCACTCGATGCCATTATGTCTATATGGGAGAATTTAAACTGCATGTTTTGCTGGTCGAAGGAGCCTGCCAACTATATCATGGACAATGAATTTGTGACGCACATAAAGAAATACGTTTAGAGCAATTTCAACAGCATTTTGCCGCAAGCATCTGCTGGTGGAACTGGAGGAGGCCGAGCAGCATCCGCGGTGGGCATTCGCAGTGGGCATTCGACCCCACGTCTGGACTGTGAGGGGATGTATAGTGAGATACATCAAGGAATCGGGCCCTTCAGCCCATTATCCAGTGCCGGCCATGGTTCCCCATTCAAGCTATTCCTCATTGTCTGTGTGTGGCCCTCTAAAACGTTCCTATTCATGTACCCGTGCGAGTGTATGTAGCCAGAATACAGAGGTTAGGTGGGGCTGGGGTAAGCGCTACCAATGGAATGTGTATCCAGGTGGACGTGTTAATTGTCACATGGAGACCGGGAATTAGTAGGTTAACATGTGATGAGCGTGTGTCGGCTCTCGGCTTGTACTAGCTGGAGTTTAGAAGAATGAGGTGGGGTGGGGGGGTCCTCAATGAAATATACCGAATAGAGAAAGTCTTGGATATAGTGTATGTGGACAGGATGCTTTCATTATGAGCAGAGTCTAGGACTAGTGGTCATAGTCTCAGAATTGAAGGACGTTCTTTTAGGAAGGAGATTATATATTTCTTTAGTCAGAGGGAAGTAAATCTGTGGAATGCTTTGCGGCAGAAGGCTGTGGAGGCCGTCCGTGGATATATTTAAGGCACAGATAGATAGATTCTTGATTACTACAGGTGTCGGACATTATGATGAGAAGGCAAGAGAATAGGGTTTGGAGGGAGAGATAGATCAACATGAATGAACGGTGGTGTGGGCCAAATGGGCTAACTCTACTCCTATTCTTTAGGACATTATGACCGGTGGAGGCAGGAAACGGGGGCGAGGGACTCCCTGTGTCTCCTGTAACCCAACATAAAAACATAACATAAATCTGGCTATATTGTATTTTTATGTGAGTCATGGGATCGAATTAATAACAGATAGTTTCATAGAACCATAATTCACCAGAGCCATAGAACTTGCATGTGCGGACGGGACGGCGAAGGACGAGAAACCCAAGCGAAGATGTGGAAGCCAAGACACCGAACGGAAACGACGTCGAAAATTGAAATAGCTGAATCGAGCCGACGCCGAAAAGCCAAATAACCGACCGGACACGACGTCTACTAACCAAATAACCGAAAGGGCACGACCCTAAAAGACAAATAACCGAAAGGATACGACGCTGAAGGGAAACAAACCCGAACGGACTCTGCACCGAAAGGACAAAACGCAGAACGGACATGAGGTCAACAAGCCGCGGGACGGACATGACGTCTCCGGGGACGGGATTTGTCCGAGATCTTGTCAGTGATGGGCCCGGACCCCCTTGCCCATCACATCACTGGCCGGGGGAGATGGGAAAATGGGGTGGGGGGTTAATTTTCCTTTGCCGTTTTTGAATTTTCCAGAATATAAAATAAAACCCCATGTGATTAGATCGCAGCACTTGGAGTCACTGCTGAGATCATAGTGCAGAATATTTTTATAAGGGTTCGTCTACCAAGGTGCTTAGGGTTAAGAGGCTCTCTCTCTCTCTCTCTCTCTCTCTCTCTCTCTCTCTCTCTCTCTCTCTCTCTCTCTCTCTCTCTCTCTCTCTCTCTCTCTCTCTCTCTCTCTCTCTCTCTCTCTCTCTCTCTCTCTCTCTCTCTCGCTCTCTCTCTCTCTCTCTCTCTCTCTCTGTATGTCTGTCTGTCTCTCCCCGTGTCACTCCGTATTTGTCTCTCAGTGCCTGTGTCTCTCTGAGTCTCGCTGTGTCTCTGTCTTGTGTCTCTGTCTCTGCCTCTGCCTCTGTCTTTGGCTCTATCTCTGTCTCTGTCTCTGTCTCTGCCTTTGCCTCTGTCTCTGCCTTCCGCCAGTCTACCTATCGCTCGCTCGCTCTCTCGGCATTCCCGGTTTCAATTGGCGTTTGGCATAGATAGCTGCACCTGCAGTTCCTTCCTATTGAAGAAGAACCCCGGCCCGAAACAACTCCTATTCCATTCGCACCATAGAGGCCGCCGAGTCCGTTGAGTTCCTCCAGCACTGTGTTTTTTTATTTAACTCTGAAATTGAAGATAGACACAAAAAGCCGGAGTAACTCAGCGGGACAGGCAGCATCGCTGAATAGAATGAATGGGTGACGTTTCATGTAGAGACTCTTCTTCAGATAATCAAAAGTAATCTCACCCACGAGAGTTCAGTTCAGTCTGAAGAAGGATCTCGACCCGAATCGTCGCCCATTCCTTCTCTTCAGAGTCGCTGTCTGTCCCGCAGAGTTCCCGCAGTTCCTGTCCCGCAGTTCCTTCTTGCACTGTTCTAGTAAATCGTATCTGTTGTGCTGTGCGCAATATCCCAGCCTTAAAGAAACCAATGTTTTAACAAAGTTCAACACGAACTCTTTGACTGTGTGCCCTGCACCTTCAGTTGCAAACCCGTGAAAAAGGTTGGCATTGTTGATACTGCATATTTTTTACAGTTCCCCCTGTCACCCGGAGTGTATTTCCTATTGGAAAGCCGAATATAGATGATGCAGTCGGTTAAATCAGACGAAAGCTGGTTCAGAAATGTGTTTAAATTTGCCCAATGCATTTGATAAAGGTTGTATCTACAACTTGAAGACCTCACTTTTCCAACTTGAAGTAAATCGCCCAGCGCAAAACGACCAGTATAGTCATATCACTGAACCGACTCATGGAGCTAAGATATTCTTTAATAAAAAAACAGTCATATGTTTTCGTCTGGTTTCTCGATTCAAACCTAAAGGACCAGTGGCTTTCAAGATGCACGGTGGTGTACGCATTCACTTCTAGCTGTTGTCATTTACGTCACCCATCTGTCAATTAGACCCTGTTGCCTGATTCCTCTTCCCGCCTCGCCTGACTCTATATCCAATCAGCCCCTCCTTACCTGCATCCAACTATGGCTTGCAAGCTCTTGCCCCACAACCTCCCTCTATCTCACCTCTTCACACTGGCCACCTACACTGTTGAGCTACCTATCACTTCCCATGCTTTGTCTCGTCCCCACATCCTTTCCACTTTTCCTCAACTCCATCACTCTGAAGAAGGGCCTGACCCGAAAGCATACTTAACAATTCCTCCACATACACTGCCTGATGACCCTGTCCCACTTAGGAAACCTGAACGGACACCTCTGGAGACTTTGCGCCCCACCCAAGGTTTCCGTCCGGTTCCCGGAGGTTGCAGGTGGTTGCCGGAGGTTGCAGGTAGTGGAAACAGGTAGGGAGACTAACAAAAACCTCCGGGAACCACCGGAAAGACTTCAAAAAGTTGTAAACACTGCCCAGGCTATCACTGGCTCTCACCTCTCCAACATAGAAGGGATCTATCGTAGTCGCTCCCTCAAAAAGGCAGCCCACATCAACACAGACCCACACCATCCTGGCCATACACTTGTTCCATCACTGCCATCGGGAATGAGGTACGGGAGGCTGAGGCCAGTAACGTCCAGGTTGAGGAACAGCTTCTTCACTTCAGCCATTATGCTATTAAACATGACAACCTCATAAGCTGTGAACTACAATAGACTATTATTATTATTATTATTATGATTATTATGATTATTATGATAATGATGATGATGATGATGATGATGATTATAATAATAATAATAATAATAATAATAATAATAATAATAATAATAATAATAATAATAATAATAATAATAATAATTATTATTATTATTATTATTATTATTATTAATTATTATTATTCTGTTATTGCCTGTTCTTTTTTTCTGAAGTGTTGTTATATTATTTATCATGGTTATATATTCTATTGTACTGCAGCAAGCACGAATTGTTCTATCTGGGATATATGACAATAAAAACATTTGACTATATGTTCCTCAGCAGGCTGAAATAACTAGTTACCGAGTTGAGAAAGCATTGTAGAATACACGTCCCAATCAGCATTAAGATGCTGAAGTGGAAATGTTTGAGAGCTTCATGATTCCGGCATTAATGCCACCGACAATTTATCTTGGACTAACCATATTGATGTGACAGCCAAGAAGGCACAAACAGCTTCCTTAGGAGGTTGGAAAATCCTACATGTCTCCAATGACTTGTACATAGGGCTGCAGATGCAACATAGAGGACATACCGTTAAGGTGCATTAATGTTTGGTCTGAGAACTGCTCTGCCAAAAATCACATAAAATAGATAGATTAAACGAGAACTTCCCGTTTGAAGTTTGGTCTTGATTTAATGAGAAGTTGGAGTGGGTGACTACGTCAAGAACCTGCCAGCCCGCATGCGCGTCAATCTTCCGAGACACTGTATGAAACTGCAGTCCACTTTAACCAGGATCAAGCTATAGAAAGATTAATAACCCTTGACTTACCGAATGAAATTCATGAGATTCAGCGTTGGGAGTGGAGGGCACGTAGCCTCCCACTCAAACTTCTCATAAAATCAAGATCAAACTTCAAACGGTACGTTCTCGTTTAATTATTCTTTTTTATTTCGCAGTCTAATGATGAGACTACGTGAAGCCTTTGACGTTCTGTGGTTTCATGCTGTAAACCAATCTGTATGTGAACACACTACACAGATAAACCACAAATGATAGAAAAGACACGAGCTATTAACAACATGATGCTAACTTTACATACATGTACATCGCCCTTAATTGGACCAGAGTCCCAATTGCCTTTGAGTTAGGCAACAGCTCATGGAGCATTGTCCAGAATTCTACATGCAATCGTCCAGACATGTTCAACGACATTTTATAACTTCCGAAAGTGCGTTCATCTGAACCTCCTGCTGTTGCAAGAATGTGATCAAAGTGGAACATCCAATCAATTGGCTGCTGACGTGACAGCAGCCCTTGCAGAATGTGACTTGACAATATTTGTATTCACTCCCGCTTTCAGCCGCTTACACTCTACCCATCTTGAAACAGTCTGCACCAACAATCTATTGTGAGACTATTTTATAACCATGAATACACTTCAATCATCCCATAGTGTCTTAGTAACCTCAATGTATCTTTTCACATAATAAACACCCATAATCTCCGATCTGGTGGGTATGCTGTCAAGTCAGCTTGTACCCAGCCGTGCCTGCGCTGCATTATTAGTTCATTCACATGAAATGTTACCCTTACGTCAGATATGATCGAGTGATCCAGACATAAATTGCATAAAGACTGTGCTCTTCATGCTGAAATCAGTGTCATAAGCATGACTAACTTTACAGTAACTGCTCCAAAGTTAGGGATACAGCTGATGTCCATTTGCGTTAAAAAGATTATACTGATTACACATTCCACATTACTTTGTAACTAGGCTTTAGAGGATTCATATCACAGATATCTTCCTTACCCTTTATCACCAATGGGTGAGAGCCAATCGTTTATTGTCCCACTTCTTGTACAAGATGCGATCACAAAGTACCACGAACAGTGTTAATTGCGCTATAGCATAGTCGCTTCTGATAAACCCAAACTGAAAGAAATCCACAACCGCTGCTCACATGTGTCACTTCCCAAAACGTTTCCATACAACCATGCAGTGATAGGTGCACAAGTGAACTACCCACTGCTCGTCTGTGATCAAATATAGGAGCTCCTTTCAGCTGACCGAATTACAATGGAAACCATGGTTGAGTAGGCCAATTTGGCACTACTATAGTACTTGTTGCCTCGTCCTGAATTATATTTGGAGGCATTTTCCGATATATATACCCTGAAACAAGATTCAAGATTCAAGATTCAAGATTCAAGAGAGTTTATTGTCATGTGTCCCAGATAGGACAATGAAGGCATAAATAAATACAGAACAGAACTGATCAGTGTGACCATATATCAATGAATATATATATACACACATAAATAAACAGACAATGTGCAAAGGGCTATTAATGATCAGAGTTTTGTTTGAGTTCAGTTTAAAAGCCTGTTGGCTGTGGGGAAGCGGCTATTCCTGAACCTGGATGTTGCAGATTTCAGGCTCCTGTACCTTCTAACTGAAGGCAGCGGGGAGATGAGTGAGTGGCCAGGATGGTATGGGCCATTGATGCTGCTGGCAGTTTTTTTGAGGCAGCGACTGCGATAGATCCCCTCGATGGTATGGAGGTCAGAGCCGGTGATGGACTGGGCAGTGCGTACACATTTTTGCAGTCTTTTTCGCTCATGGGTGCTCAAGTTGCCGAACCAAGCCACGATGCAACCGGTCAGCATGCTCTCTACTGTGCTCCTGTAGAAGTTAGAGAGAGTCCTCCTTGTCATACCGATTCTCCGTAATCTTCTCAGGAAGTAGAGGTTCTTTATAATTGCATCCGCGTTCTCGGATCAGGAGAGATCTTCGGAGATATGCACGCCCAGGAATCTGAAGCTCTTTCACCTCTCCAGCATCGACCCGTTGATATAAACGGGACTATGGGTCCCCATCCTACCCCTTCCAAAGTCCAAAATCAGTTCCTTAGTTTTGCTGGTGTTGAGAGCCAGGTTATTGTGCTGGCACCATTTGGTCAAAAGGTCGATCTCACTTCTATACTCTGACTCATCTCCATCAGTGATAGATCCCACAACAGTGGTGTCGGCAGCGAACTTGATGATGGAGTTCGCACTATAACCGGCTACGCAGTCATGAGTATAGCGTGAGCACAGCAGGGGCCTGAGCACGCAGCCTTCAGGTGCTCCCGTGTTGATTGTTATCGAGACTGACACATTTCCACCAATATGGACAGACTGTGGTCTGTGAATGAGGAAGTCGATGATCCATTTGCAGAGGGATGCGCAGAGACCCGGTTCTGAGAGTTTGATAACCAGTTTGGAGGGGATAAATGGGCAGCTATAGTCAATGAATAACAGTCTGACATATGAGTTATTGTTGTCCTTGTGGTCCAGAGCGGAGTGGAGGGCCAGCGAGATCGCATCCACAGTTGATCTGTTGTGGCAGTAAGCGAACTGCAGTGGTTTCAGATTTTTGTCGTGGTAGGAGTTGATTTGCGCCATGATCAACCTCTCAAAACATTTCATCACCACAGGCATTAGTGCCACAGGTCGATAGTCATTGAGGCACGTCACTTTACTCTTCTTGGTCACCTCTAAAATTGATGACCTTTTAAAGCAGGTGGGAACCTCCGACCTCAGAAAGAGAGGTTGAAAATGGCAGTAAAAACCCCATTTTGCGAATGTCACAAAGAAAAACAGTAAGTTACAGCATTTGTTTACAGTTCTCGTCTCCTAATTAGAGGAAGGACATCCTTGTGATTGAGGCAGTGCAGCGTAGGTTCACGAGATTGATCCCTGCGATGACGGGACTATCATATGAGGGAAGATTGAAAAGACTAGCCTTGTAATCACTGGAGTTCACAAGGATGAATGGAGATCTTATAGTAACATATACAATTATAAAAGGACAGGACAAGCTAGATGCAGGAAAAATGTTCCCAATGTTGGGCGAGTCCAGAACAAGGGGCCACAGTCTTAGAATAAACGGGAGGTCATTTAGGTGAGAAAAACCGTTTTCACCCAGAAACTTGTGAGTTTATGGAATTCCCTGCCACAGAGGGCAGTGGAGGCCAAATCACTGGATGGATTTAAGAGAGAGTCAGATAGATCTCTAGGGGCTAGTGGAGGCAAATGATACGGGGAGAAGGCAGGCACGGGTTATTGATAGGGGACGATCAGCCACGGTGTACAATTTTAGTCGCTAAATTATAGGAAAGATGTCAACAAAATAGTAAGATTAAACGAAAACGTACCAGTTTGAAGTTTGATCTTTATTTTATGAGGAGTTACGATGAGGGACTCCGTGAAGAACCCCGTTCAGCCGCACGTGCGTCAATCTTCAAAGCAGCGGTGTGAAATCACAGGTAATAGTGACTGAAGTATAATAGTAAGATAAAGAAGACTATTACTACCAGAGTGACCTTTATGAGGGATGGGAGTGGAAGGCAAGTAGTCCCTCATCGTTACTCCTCATAAAATAATGATCAAACTTCAAATTGGTAAGTTCTCGTTTACTTAAAATAGTAAATTTTACGTCGGAGTCACGTGAGTGACTACGTGAAAATTTCAAAGCTATGTGATTTCATGCCGCAGATTCAAATCCCGCATTGATTGACTCAACATAATTAAAATAATCAATAATGCATCGACCAAAACATTGCTTTAACGAATAAAACGTTATATTTAAACAAACCTATAATAGTAACCCCTCTATCCCAGGGGGAAACTATATCTGAACTTAAAACAGAATCGGCAAAACCCCCCAGCCTTGTAATTGACATGGTAAAACCTTTGGAACATCAGTTGACTGGACCATCCTGCGATCGCGAGGATACGGTCTGTAGGAACGTCCATCGCCCTGGCCGCTGAAGTTGCTGCCGCCCTGGTGGAATGAGATTTAAAATTATCAATGTCAATCCCAACGCTTACCAGAACCTGCTTTAGCCACCTTGAGACGGTTTGCACCGACACCTTACTGTGCGTTTTTTTGTGGCTTATGAACAATGCTGACTCTGTTGCCCTCAAGCTTCTGCTAGCCTCAATATAATGGGACAAATAGGATACTACACACAGGCGGGAATCCTTGGGGTATGGTGAAATGACAATCTTACACCCTATCACCGCTATTCTACTCTGCCTGAGCTGATCATAAACATAACAAATAATGGCATCTGCTGATACATCCATCATGTCTAGCCGCAGCATCTGTAATGTCTGCACACGTTGGGTTGAAACCAACGCCATAAGCATGGCCACCTTCATGGTGAGTGTGGCTAGCGATAGTACTGTGACAGGATTTTATCTTTAAAATTATGGAGGAGTTCCTAGGGATTGGAGGGTAGCTAATGTAACTCCACTTTTTAAAAAGGGAGGGTGAGAGAAAACGGGGAATTACAGACCAGGTAGTCTAACATCGGTATTGGGGAAACTGCTAGAGTCAGTTATTAAAGATGGGAAAGCAGCATATTTGGAAAGTGGTGAAATCATTGGACAAAGTCAGCATGGATTTATGAAAGGTATATCATGTCTGACGAAACTTATAGAATTTTTCGAGGATGTAACTAGTAGAGTGGATAAGGGAGAACCAGTGGATGTGTTATATCTGGACTTTCCGAAGGCTTTCGACAAGGTCCCACATAAGACATTAGTATACAAACTTAAAGCACGCGGTGTTGGGGGTTCAGTGTTGATGTGGATAGCGAACTGGCTGGCAGACAGGAAGCAATGAGTAGCAGTTAACGGGTCCTTTTCAGAATGGCAGGCAGTAACTAGTGGGGTACCGCAAGGCTCAGTGCTGGGACCCCAGCTATTTACAATATATATTACTGATTTGGACGAGGGAATTGAATGCAACATCTCCAAGTTTCCGGATGACACGAAGCTGGGGGCAGTGTTAGCTGTGAGGAGGATGCTAGGAGGCTGCAAGATGACTTGGATAGGCATTAGTGGGAAGATGCATGGCAGATGCAGTATAATGTGGGTAAATGTGAGGTTATCCACTTTGGTAACAAAAACAGGAAAGTAGACTATTACCTGAATGGTGGCCGATTAGGAAAAGGGGAGATGCAACGAGATCTGTGTGGCATGGTACACCAGTCATTGAAAGCAGGCATGCAGGTGCAGCAGGCAGTGAAGACATAGAATGGTATGTTAGCATCCATAGCAAAAGGATATGAGTATAGGAGCAGGGAGGTTCTACTGCAGCTGTAAAGGTTCATGGTGAGACCACAGCTGGAGTAGTGCGTACAGTTTTGGTCTCCTAATCTGAGGAATGACATTCTTGCCATAGATGGAGTACAGAGAAGGTTCAACAGACTGATTCCTGGGATGTCAGGACTTTCATATGAATAAAGACTGGATAGACTCGGCTTCTACTCGCTAGAATTTAGAAGATTGAGGGGGATCTTATAGACACTTACAAAATTCTTAACGGGTTGGATAGGCTAGATGCAGGAAGATTGTTCCCGATGTTGGGGAAGTCCAGAACAAGGGGTCACAGTTTAAGGATAAAGAGGAAATCTTTTAGGACTGAGATGAGAAACACATTTTTTACACAGAGAGTGGTGAATCTCTGGAATTCTCTGCCACAGAAGGTAGTTGAGGCCAGTTCATTGGCTATATTTAAGAGGGAGTTAGATGTGGCCCTTGTGGCTAACGGGATCAGGGGGCATGGAGAGAAAGCACGTACAGGATTCTGAGTTGGATGATCAGCCATGATCATATTGAATGGCGGTGCATGCTTGAAGGGCCGAATGGCCTACTCCTGCACCTATTTTCTATGTTTCTATGTTTCTAGGAGCCCACTGACGAAGCAGTATTAGAACTTCGCTCACATTCCAGATAACCGTGTACCTGGGCTTGGGAGGATTGGAATTAAAAACTCCCCTCATGAATCTAGAGACTAATGGGTGAGTCCCCACTGAATTTATTTCTGACACCATGGGTAACTATGAGGACAGAACACTTCTGGCTCTGTTAATCGCACTATAGCTTAACTTTTGATCGAAATAGAGGGTTGACAAAAACTTTAGCACATCTGGGATGCCTGCATTTGGATATGAAATATTTTGCCTTAAACAGAACACCTCGCACTTTCTTATCGAAGAAATGTATTGCTTTTGAGTACTATTCCTCCAGGCCGCATTGATAACATCCACGGTGCGTTCGGATGGTCCTCTCACCAGGTATGGTCTCCTTAGATTCTGCAAATCAACAGATCAATACGATTATGTAACGGACGCTGATCGCCAGTTACCGGCTTCACCAGTAGATTTTTGTGTTTGGGAGCATTCATGTGAGACTCAGTAGCCATCTCCAAAACATGATCATACCATGGCTGAGTAGGCCGTCGGGTACCACCATTACTCCTGAAGCGGAGTCCTGCTTGATTTTTTGCAGGCATCGACTTACGAGGCAGAATGGGGGAAATACATTTATAAACATTCCACCCCAGTGCAGTGAGAACGCATCAACTGCTGCTGCCCCTGGATCTGGACCCCATGAAACATATTTAGGTAACTGGTGGTTTAGTCTGGATGCAAACAAATCGATATCTGGCATCCCAAACCTAGCAATAACATTTTCAAATATTTCATGGTTCAACATCCACACTATGTTGTCATTTAATTGTCATGACCTTGTGCCTGCGACTATGTTGAACCTCCCAGGCAAATGAATTACCGAAATCCAAATGTTTCTGTCAATACACCAGCCCCTGGTCTGATTAGCCAAGCTATCACAAGCTTTCGACTCGTCTCCACCCATATGATTCAGATACGCTACTGCTGGAGTGTTGTCAATTTGCACCTGCACATGTACATGAGTTTTGGTAAGACTCATGCTTTAAGCTCATAGAATGTTCCCAGATGCTCTAAATAATTGACCCCTGGCAAATGCAGAAGGGATGCCTCATCACCGTTCCATCTGCCTCCACAGCTAGAACCCATATCAGTAGCACCCCAACCTTGGCCACTAACATCAGTCTGTAAAACTGTAGAAGGTGGATCAACCAATACATTCCTCGAGCTAGTTGCAACATTCATATTCCACCTTTGTATCTCAGAAATGGCTTATGTTCGCAACATCATAGGCCTATCAAAATGGCCTGCATGTGCTCTCAATGCTTGTTCTTTTGCTCTTTGTAATTGTTGATAATGCAGAGGCCCAAACTGCACAGCTGGGAAAGCAGCCACGCGCTTGCCAATCAGCTTGGCCACGTGTCTAATTGAGGGTAGTTGTTCCTCAATAAGCTTGACACACTCTTCAATTAACTGCTGCCTTTTTTCACTCGGCAGATTTACTAACATGCGATCTGCGTTAATGGTGAAGCCTAAGTAATCAATAACTTTAACCGGTGTTAATTTGGACTTATCTGGGTGGGTAATGAACCCCAACTGCTCAAAAGTGAATTTAACAGCTGACACAGATGATTCAGCTGCCTGCAGAGTGTTTCCTACAATGAAAAATATCATCCAAACAGGCCATTACCACATGCCCCTTATTTCGGAGTAAGCCAAGAATTGGTTTTAACAATTTGGTTAAAAAAATCTCGGAGCTGAGGTTAAAGCATTAGGCAGTGCTTAGAATTGCCACAATTGACCCAACCAGATAAATTTCAAATATCTCCTATCATCACAGCGAACAGACACTGAGTAATAAGCATCCTTGAGATCTATGCTTGCCATATAACACCCTTTGGAAACCAGCTGTTTAGCAATAAAAACGTTTCCATTTTGAAGTGTCTATACTGCACAAAAGGGTTGAGGCTCGTCAGGTCCAGAATGATTCTCCACCCCTCATCTTTTTTAGACCTAGGAAAAATACTTGACATAAACTGATGGGATTAACGAACCGATTTCTCAATAACCCCTTTTTTGCACAATATCTCAAGCTCTGCCTGTATCATATTCTCTTCGTGTGAAAACACGAGTGTCCGACATGGGACCTGCTAAGTGGGCGGACACACAGTAGGGTAGAATTCAATCCGAAACCCCTCTATACTGCCCAGCACAATTGAATCTGGTGATATCTCTTACCATTCTTTGAGAAGCAAGTGTAACCTGCCCCCAACTTGAACATCTTCCCCACTTAACTTATTTCCTTGAGGTGCAAAGTCTCTTCCCTGCACATTTCCTGACTGGGCTTGTTGCCCCCGGCCCCTCGTTGGGAAATTCATCTTAGACTTAGTGTCTGTGGCAGGATACCAGGGTCGAGAGTTGGAGAATGAACGACGTGTTCCCTCACCAGTCCATGTGAGAGCACCCCGTCGATAGGGGAAAACCACTTGCCCATTCGGCTACTTGATGGTACTTTGATGAGGCCCACAGTTTTAGCCTCTTCGTCCAGTTCCTTGACTCGCTTTGCGAGGTTCTCCCCGAAAAAATAGATTTGGTAACTGGACATTATTTGGTTTGCAGAGTGCTGCACATTTTGGGCGTATGGCAGGACGTATGGCACTCTCTCTGAGGCCCTTCATTTCAAACTGTGCACTGCTTAAAAGCCCCAGAGCATCCTGGTGTACTTCCGTCATGTGCCCCTCGATCAATGTTCTGGCAAACGCAGTGATACCTGCTGCTAATAATTTGAGCACCCTCTGGAGCTTCAATTCTTGTGTCCTCACTGCAACCCCCATTTGGCCCCATATCACATGGTTGACCACCGGCACCATTAACAACCCACAGTAGTCCGGGGTTTCATACTTACTCGCAGTATCATCCATAGTTAGCTCCTGCAGCTGATTTGAGAGCATATAATTGATTGCGGTTGCCAGCTCTTCCCCCAATGACTCCCCTGCTTCCTTGAGGACTGCGAATTTAGCAGCCAGGTTAGGCACAAACACCTCTTGTCCTTCACCCTTAGGGCTATACACAGCCGTTACCTCGGCATCAGCATACTCCTGACCCGGCTCACCCTCCTCCTCCATAAGGGGCCGATTATGCAGGCGTTGCTGGCACAGGCTTTCCAACAGCCTGGCGAGAACTGCACTCCTCCTCCCGGAGCGCGTTCTTCTCGAGCAACCTCTCCAACAGGTGCTCGATTAGTGAGAGCCGTGAGCAAAAGGTCTGTCCTGGAGGTAAAACCTCCTGGCCCGATTCTGGGTCAATACCCCTGGCAGACTTGAATGTGGCCTTGCGCCCTACCAGCGCGGTAACGGGTCTGTACTCGCAAGCCCCCCTGCTTGCGACAAAGTCGGTGAACTAGGCGGGCACCCATTGACCGTACACTACCGGTCCTCTATACCTTTGGTCACGGGTCGCCTCGCCTTCACATTGCTTGCTTTCTGCATCGTTCCTGGAACACAACCACCGACACAGAAAGCTGCCCCAAGAATACGGTTTTTCACTTCCCTTGAATTTGAAACTTACCCGCTGGAGGAGCTCTGCTGCTCCAACCGGCCGCCTACACCAATGCGTCTGACGCAATGACGTACGTGCGGCCGAACGGGGTTCTTCACGTAGTCACTCACGTGACTCCGAAGTAAAATAGAGAGAGCACAGAGGAGATTTACGAGAATGTTGCCTGGGTTTCAGCAACTAAGTTACAGAGAAAGGTTGAACAAGTTAGGTCTTTATTCTTTGGAGCGTAGAAGGTTAAGGGGGGACTTGATAGAGGTCTTTAAAATGATGAGAGGGATAGACAGAGTTGGCGTGGATAAGCCTTTTCCATTGCGAGTAGGGAATATTCAAACAATAGGACATGATTTGAGAATTAAGCGACAGAAGTTTAGGGGTAACATGAGGGGGGACATTTTTACTCAGAGAGTGGTAGCTGTGTGGAGTAAGCTTCCAGTGGAAGCGGTGGAGGCAGGTTCGATTTTATCATTTAAAAATAAATTGGATAGGTATATGGACGGGAAAGGAATGGAGGGTTATGGTCTGAGTGCCGGTAGATGGGACTAGGGGAGAATAAGTGTTCGGCACGGACTAGAAGGGCCGAGATGGCCTGTTTCCGTGCTATAATTATTATATGGTTATATGGTTATATGGTTATATGATCACAATGAATTGCGGTGCTGGCTCGAGGGGCCGAATGAACTCATCCTGCACATAATTTCTATGTTTCTATGTTTCGCATTCATGAACTCATCTGCATCAGAAAATCCATTGAAATCAACGCCGTAAGTAGCGATATGCTAACGCATTTAAATGCATCAGCGCTACTGCGAACTCCAGATGTTAGCGCCGGTAAGGGAATCCCCGATCGGAGGGGAATCCCCAACCTCGCGGAGGCGCGCAGGTATAGTAAGAACCTTACCTGCAAACACCCCTCATGGGGTCCGGAATCGAGCCAGTCGGGCAGGACCCATCTGCATCAACGGAGCTGGAGGTGCAGGCTGTTTGGGAATTCCCGATCTCAGGGGATTCCCCAACTTCGCGGAGACCCATAACTACTCTACCTTCAAACACCGAGGAGGGCTCCATGGAGGAGAGAAACGTGGCCGTCGGGCAGGACTACAGGTCAGACTGAAGCGGAGGGGGCTTCTGCCCTACTATCCTACTGGCCAACGTACAGTCACTAGAATATATAAAGTGGAGGACTTAAGGGCAAGGCTGCTTTATCAAAGGGAGCTGAGGGAATGCTCTGTGTTCTGTTTCACAGAGACATGGCTCACCCCCAGCTCCCCAGTCTCAGCGGTCCAGCCTGAAGGGTTCTCCATCCACCGTATCGACCGTACGCAGGCATCTGCGAAAGTGAGAGGAGGGGACATCTGCCTCATGGTCAACTCTGCGTGGTGTTCAGATGTGGCAGTCCTGTCCAACTCCTGCTCTCCACATTTCGAACACCTGGCGGTGAAGGGCCGTCCCTTCTACATTCCGAGGGAATTCACCTCCGATATCTTGACCGCGGTCCACGTCCCACTCAAGTAGACGGCCGTCTGGCACTGGAGGAGCTGCATGCCGTGGTCAACAAACACCAGACGTATTATCCCAAGGCGTTTACCACCATAGCTTGAAACTTCAACAAAGCAAACCTGAAGAAATCACTCCCTAACTTCCACCAACATGTCTCCTGCTGCACCAGAGGAACAAACACCCTCGACCACTGCTATACCACCATCAAGGATGCCTATCGCTCTATCCCTCGCCCTCACTTCGGTAAATCCGACCATACCGCGGTGCTGCTTCTTCCTGCCTACAGGCAGCAATTAAAGAGCGCACCCCCAGAGGCGAGCACTGTTCAGAGCTGGTAGGGGGAGAGAGGAACATGTCCGAGACTGTTTGCAGTCTGTAGACTGGGCAATGTTCAGGGACTCGGCAACGGACTTGAACGAATATGCCACAGTCGTTACAGACTTCATAAAGAAATGTGTCGAGGACTGCATCCGTACAAAAACCTTCCAAGTGTTTCCCAATCAGAAGCCTTTGATGAACTATGTGATATGCACTCTTCTGAAGTCCAGACACCGGGCATTCATGTCTGAAGATAGCGAAGATCTCAAGAAGACCAGATACGGCCTTATAAGGCCATCAATAGGCCAAAAGAGACTCCTGCTCCAAGCTGGAGGATGAGACGGATGTTCGGCAGGTGTGGCGGGGCCTGCATGCCATAACGTTGTACAAGGCAAAATCAGAATCTTATCTGTGGGTAGGGTCACAGCCATATCTGCAGAGTTTATGACAAAACCTTGATATGTAATAGATTATGTCGGTTCAAGTATGGACTTTCCTGGATGAATAACAAACCCTAGATATTCTAGGAGTGCCTTGGTTGCTGAAACAGATAACTGTGACACATGATCTCTTCCCTACAATAAGCATGCCCTCTATAAACCCCATGGTAATATGCCATTTAGATCTGAGTATTTCAACACTGGCTTTAGAATATTTGTAAATAGCCTTGGGCAAAACTGTACCCCTTAGGAAGAGCCTAAAATTGCCACATCTGGCCTTGCCAAATAAACTTCAGATATATCATGTGACTCTCGTGTATTGATACTGAATAGTATGCATCTGCGAGATCGATTGAGGACCTGACGCAATCCTCTGTAATCAACTATTTTGCTGAATGAAAAATATCCAATGGATAAGTTCCAAGCACGTGTTCAGACTAGCCAAATCCTAGAGTGATTCGGTATCCTCCATTTTTCCCCAACCTTGAGAAGATATTAGAAATATACCTCTGTAATTTCTCCATTTCTACTAGGATAGCCATAGTTTCCTCTTTAGACTGTATGCACGGGAGTCTTGGCTTCTGTTACCGCAGAGGAAATTGATCAGCCAGAAATTCAATCTTATCACCATTTATGCTTTGTAAAATGACAGGATCTGAAGTTATCTGTCCCTACCTGTTTATGAACAGTCTCAAACTAATTCTGACTTCAATATCGTCAGCACATCTAATGCGACCGATGGAATAATATTCACATACCTCAACGGCCTACACCTCCTGGTCGCTTTGCTGTCCACGACGAGACTGACAGTGGTTGTAGGTGTGACCAAGGCAGTTTCTAACAAAGAACTTGCTGTAAAAACCACCAAGGCTGCCAATAAAATAATAGGCAACATGTGATTCTCCAGCCACCAAGATCCAGCAACCGTTGAGACTGGCACCACCAAAATGGCCTTAGGCGGTTGATCAATAGTCAACTGACCCTAGTCTTTCGCACAAAGGGTGTCTTCACCACACGCACCGCAGCCTTGAATTTCTCTTGTAGGTATTTTACTTGCTTCCCCAAAGAAATCCTTGCAGACTGCACATTAATAGCCTTACACAAATTTAGCATATATTGGATTGATCTCAGGCCTTTTACCATCCACAAACATCCACAAACAGCATGCATCACTTGGGTGGAAGGCACAACGTTTAGTCAGTCCTCCTCCATTTCCCCCCGTGATCGGTACCACCAACCTCCGCAATCGCCGCCGCGGGCGGCCAGATGTCCAGGTGTGCAGTTTCGAATCGGTGCCTCCTTACCGGAGACCGCAGCTCCGGATGGTAGGTCCCCGCCGCGCCCGCGGTTAGAGCACCGTAGACCGCGGCTTCAAGCTGATGTCGGCCGCGGACCGCCGGTCGGAGCTTTTCTACTCCTAAGTACCCAATGGTGGATCCCAGGCTCCGGACGGCGAGCCCGCGGCCTCAGGCTGGTGTAGGCCGTGGGCAGGCAGTCGGAGCTCTTCTTTTCCGGGGTCCCCAACGAAGAACCCCGGGCTCCGGACGCCGCTCCAGCTGGAAGCTCCGCCGACCGCGGATTCAGGCTGCGCGGGCCAGCGATCGGATCACTCCCTTCTTGGAACCCCGGTGAGGGTTCGCCCGCTCCACGTTGAAAAAGTTCTCGCTGTGCGCGCTGCTGAAGCTCCGGGCACATATTCGGGAAAGGCCGCTCCGATCCTTTTTGTTAGGCCGCGATGGAGGCGACATGGAAAAAGTCGCCTCTCCGTGGAGAAGGCGCCCGAAGCTGTTTCCTCCTTACCCCTCACCAATCCCCACACAAGAATCTTGTGACAAGACACACCGAGAAACATTAAAAACACACATTGGGACATACGAAATAAACAAAAAAAGTAGGAAATGACGGGGCAGCCGGCTCGCAGCGCCCCCACCGACCTCAACTATGGACGGTTCGTCTAGTGAGGTTATATGGGTGGAACCCAGGAACAAGAATGGGGTGGTCACTTTGTTCGGGTTGTACTAGAGACCCCCCGAAGCGTCAACGGGAATTGGGAGAACATATATGTCAGGGGGTCGTCGACAGCTGCAGGTCAAATAAGGTTGTGGTAGTAGGGGTTTCAACTTCCCAAATATTGACTGGGAAAATCATAGTGAGAAGGGTTTAAATAAGGTGCAATTCCTCAAAAGTGTTCAGGAAAGTTTTCAGAAACAGCACATGCAAGAGGTGAACACTGGCTCTAGTTTGGGGAAATTGGGAAGTGAAGTTAATGATGTGTTTGTGGAATTTTGGGAACACTGATAGTGACCACAGTGCCATTAGGTTAAAGATAGTTATGGATAGGGGTAGAGAGCGCCCACATATTAAAATGTTCAACTGAGGTGAGGCTAAATTTGATGGTATAAGAAAAGGTCTCGGTCAAGTTGAATGGAACAGGTTATTCGAGGGGAAAGAAATACCGGCCAAAGAGGATGATTTTAAAAGTGTGCTGACCAAAATTCAGGATATGTTCGTCCTCGTTAGGATAAAGCGCAAAACAGGCAAACGTAAGGAAGCTTGGCTGACGAGGGAAATGGAGGCGTTGGTCAAAAACACGAAGAATGCACGGCATCTGTATAGGCATCTGGGATCAAGTGCATCCTTGGAGGGCGTTTGGGAACTAAGGCGTCAACTGAGAAAGGAGATCTGAAGGGCAAAATGGGGCCTGGAGCTAGTTCTGGCGGGTAGCATTAAGGACAATCCCAAACGATTTTCTCGGCCTTTCCTGGAGCTCGGAGAGGCAGCAAGCAGAGGTAGAGAGGAGAGACTATTGGGTTGAAAGTCCGTGAGAAAGAAGGAGAGTCACAGGGAAAGACAGTTTAAAAAGAGCGCCTAGACCCAGGTTCAGGTAATTTATAATTAGCCCTAAAGTAGTTAAATAGGTAAGAGATTAAAAACAAGTGCAGCTGTAGCGGAGCGGCCTTCCTGAGGAGAAAGAAGTGCCTTGGTGAGTAAAGTGTGACCCTTTGGCTCAAATGCCTTGGTGACTGAGACGAGGAGTCTACACTTGATTCCAAAGCTGTGATTGTTTTTGTCCGTTTAAGAAAATGCAGGTAAATTGGTGCAATGTGATTCCTGCAAGATGTGGGAAGTCAGGGACATTGCTGGTACTTCTGGAAACCACGTCCAAGGAGAGAGAGAAGAGGAGAGAGAAAGAGGAGGAGGAGAAAGAAGAGGGGCGAGAGAGGAGGTGAGAGAAGGGCGAGGGAGAAGGGAGAGAGATAGGGGTAGGGAGAGAAGGGGGAGAGAGAAAGGGAGAGGGGAGCGTGGGCATCATTTTCCCACACAAGCCATAGGTGACTGGGCAATCTGAACCCAAGCACCAAGTTGAATGCGGCCGAAGGTGTACAACCCCACTCTCCCACGGCCACCCTCTGGTTGGGTGGAGCGGAGGTTTGGGAGGACAATGTTCATGCCTTCCAGTGATGTGATGGACGCGGGGGTCTGGACCAATCGCTGCCAAATCCCGCCCCCCGGCAACGACAAATCCGTTATTGGACTTTTCTGTTGAGCGGCATTCGGTCCTTTGGCTTGTTGACTTCGCCGCTTTTCGGGTAGGTGGCGTTTCGACTGAGCGGCCATTCGATAAGTTTGCTTTTAGGCGACGCAGCTTTTCGTTTTTTTGGCTTCAGGCGTCCCACCCTTTTCGGTTAGTTTGCATTTAGGCGTCCCATCCTTTCGGTTAGAAAGGCCTTTCGTCTTCGTACTCTTTCGGTTTATTGGCGTTTCGGCCTCGTTTCCATTCGGTTGTTTGGCTTCGACTTATTTGCTTCGGCCTCAGGTCCGTCGGCGCCACGTCTGCACACGGAGTTTTCTACCTTCTGACCGTTAAGCAATCAACGAACTTTCTCCTTCGTAATGGTGACTGCACTCACGTCTACCTTCTGTTTTTCTTGGATTTCTGACATGTTGATAGTTTCTCCCATTGTGAGATTGACGAAAACATCTTATTCTTTTCGTCTGCTATTTCTTTATTCATCACTATTTCTCCCGCATCATTTTTGGGCGGTCAAATCTTACCTCCCCTTTTCTCTATATATGTGTCCCACCGGACATGATACCAAGTAAATCTAATGTTCTCTGGTTGAAGATGATCCACATCCTTCCATTTCCTTCATTTGCTCGTGGTTGCTTAAATACCTCTTCATATTTGCCCCCACCATCACACCAGGCAGCGCATTCCAGACACCCCCCACTCTCAGTCCAAATGTGGCCCCTTCCTCTCCAGCTTATCGGAACCATGCTTAAGACTGGAGAAGATACAGAGATCATCGGCAAGACCCAAACAAACTCCTCTCTTGCCTCTCGTAATAAGCTTGGATAAATTCCATTGGGCCGGAGGGACTTTTCAACCGTAATGGTCAACAGTTCTAACACTAATTCCTTCCTGAGAAATGTTTGTTTTCAGTATCCCCCACACTGATCTCGCATCCCTTCATATCCCTTAGAGAATACCAATGCAAAGTGTTCATTTAGTACCTCGCCTGCAAGCACAAATCCCATCTTTAACATTGAGCGGACATGCTTTCCCCTTTTTACGCTTTGCGTTTTCATGTACGAACAGAGGGCCTTGGATTGTACTCTAATCCGAGTCGTCAATGACATTCCATAGTCCATTTTGGCCGTTCTGATTGTCCGCTTGAGTTCTTTCTTGCTTTGTTTGAGTTCCTCCAAAAAAAAATTGAATTCATATTTTCGACGCCTCTGTACAGTACCCCATTTTGACCAAATTTAGAAACTCTTTGCTCATCCAACATTTCCTTAACTTACACTCCTTTCCTTCCTCCTTGCTGGAGCAGTCCATAAGTGCATTTTGATCAACTGGCCTTTACGACTGCCAGAATGAGGCGAATCGAAAAATTGGAAGAACAAGCCACAGGTCATGTAGCATTTATGGAGAAAAGGAACAGGTGACATATCGGGTCGAGACCCTTCACCATTCATTACAGCCCAGGATATGAACATTGATTTATGTAATTGAAAGTGATAATTGCTTCCCATCTCCCACCGGCCAACCCCTACCTGGTTGTCGTACTAGTTTCACTGTCGTCCTGTTGAGTTTCGCTAGATATGTTAATCGTTAGCACATTCCCAACAGCTAACAATAGAACATTGTGGGCTCAATTTTTCTTTCATCATCTTTGCTGACTTTGATCTACATTTTTTGCACAATTTTGTTCTATGTACCTTTCATATCTTTCGGTTCCCTATCCTCTGACTCTCAATCTGATGAAGGGTCTCGACCCGATATGTCACCTATTCCTTTTCTCCATAAATGCTACATGACCTGTTGAGTTACTCCATTTTTTGTCCCCTTCTTCACAAATGTCAGATCTGGACATACCCAATAAAACCCCTCCCAATGTATTCACATAGCTGCTGCCCGATGAGGCTATTCCACTGAATAAGCCCAAGCCAATATCGGGGATGGTAAATCGCACACTACAACATCTTGTTTTATTTTGCATCTTTTTCCGCAATCTAACACACATCTGTCCCCCAACCTTCCGCTGGCAATCGGACGGGATAATCCCATTAGAGTGATTGCAACATTCTTATTTCTGAGGTCTCCCGATATAGCCTCGCTGGAGTAACACTCCAGTACGTGCTCTCTGCGTGTCGCCGAGATATTATTCCTGATTAATACAGTAAAACGTTCACCTATTTGACCTATATCTCGACCACGTTTGAAACATTTCGAAACCCTGAAACGTTGTACAACGAGTCTTCTCCCTTTGGAATCATTTCACCTTAAAGGTCACCAAATGAAAGGTCCAAGCATTAATCCCGGCTCTAAATTCATCTGATATACACACAATACTCCATGCGTTGAAATAAACACAATTCGGCATAGCTATTTCACATCCTCCGTTAGCATCTCATTACGTTTTCTTCCTTTAGGACTTTCTGGTCGTAGCATCCGCCTGCTTATTCGTCCGCCCACTTGCTGACCACCTGCTGTACCCGCCACATCCTCCCACTTTAGTTTCAGCGCTCCCTACGAGAACTAGTGAAGTTTCCAGCTAATATATCGGATTTATCCTGGAGGTACCGAGGTCTAGTCGGCGGCTCAGAGGGGATAGAGCCTTCTCTGTTGCTGCTCCGGCACTCTGGAACACCCTGCCGTTGCACATCAGACAGGCCCCCTCACTGTCCATCTGCAAATCCAGTGTTAAAACACATCTGTACTCCCTGGCTTTTGACCATGCCTGAGGCTATGCTTCTGTTTTTGGTGTTTTTGATGTTTCTTTATTTTACATGTCTTTTCCTACTATTTCTTTTGATTGTTATTTTTGGTGTGTATTAACTTTTTTGTCAATGATTAGTGATGTACAGCACTTTGTTGCAGCTATGTTTGTTTTTAAAGTGCTCTATAAATAAAATTATTATTATTATTATTATTATTATTATTATTATTATTATTATTATTATTATTATTATTATTATTATTATTATTATTATTTAGGTGCACCTCATTCCGCTGGACAGGTCAGCTCTGCTCCAGAAGAAATCCCGATGAACCAAACATCACGGTCCATGCTCACGACGACAAAGCCTTAATCATGTACTCACCTGTCCTATCTTGCACGTGGCACCGGTTGTTTATTTTTGTTTATTTTATTAGAAGTTAATACCGTACAAAACAATACAGTGGTACATAATTTTAGGTTAAAATGAATTTAGGATGAAACCAATAGATTGCTGATTTCAGTTCATGACGCGGATAGATCTACATCTCCGAATACAGATTTGAAAAATTCTCTTTTAAGGGGCCTTCTCTTCTATTTCTACTTTCCACTTTCTCTCTTCCTTTTTTATTTTTGTATATACACACTTCACGTTTTTCTACTCTCTACCATCTATTTTTCCACTTTTTCCTCTTTCTATTGCTTTCTTTTTCTTGTCTTGCTTACTTCCTTCTCATAACATAAAACTAGAGGTTGTACATAGAATGGATTACGGTATTACATAGTTGGCACCTAAAATTAGGTTCCACTGTACTGTTTTGTGCTGTATTCACTTCTAATAAAACAAACAAAAAAAACAACAACATAAAAATAAGTTAATACAGTACAAAACAATACAGTGGTACATAATTTTAGGTGCCAACTATGTCATAACGTAATACATTTTATGTACAACCTGTAGTTTTATGTTTTTGAAAAGGAAAAAACAAAACAAAAAATAGATAGAAGAAAAAGAGGAAAAAATAGATAGTAGAAAATAGAAAAACGTGAAGTGTGTATATAAGAAAAGAAAACGTAAAAAGTAGAAATAGGAGAAAAAGACCCTTAAAAAAGAAATTTTCAAATCTTTGTTCGGAGATGTAAATCTATCCACGACCTGACCTGAAATCAGTTATCTTTACGGTACTGCTGCATCACATGATTCCAAAAAGTCGATGAAAGGCGACCAATTCCTTAAGAATTGGCCATATTTATCTATCAGGCGGATTCTCATTTCTTCAAGGTGTGCTATGTCCGTCATATTCCTAATCCACATTTTAATAGTTGGTATAGCTGTATTTTTCCAAAATTTAAGTATCAATTTCTTTCCAATTATTAACCCATAATTAAAGAATACTTTTTGGTCTTTGTTTCAATTTATATATTCTACTATTATTCCAAATATAAACCATTCCGTATTAGGTTCTATTCTTGACTTGAAGAGCGTTGTAAATATATCAAATATATCGCTCCAAAAGTTATTCAACTTTGTACATCCTACAAATGAATGTGTTATATTGGCGTTTTGAAACAAACATTTATCGCATCTGGGAGAGACGTTTGGATAACATTTATTCAACCTCGTTTTTCAATAATATAGTCTATGTAATAATTTAAATTGAATTAAATTATGTCTTGCATTAATGGAACAATTATGTGTGTTCATCAGATACTTTTCCCATCTATCTTTCGGGATCTTTAGCATTAGTTCATGTTACAAATCTTCTCTTAGTGCCTCTGTTGAGGGTAATTCTCTATTTAATATACTATTATAAAAATATGATATTATTTGTTGTGAATCAGCCTTAATATTCATTGCTTCTTCTAAAGGGTCTAAAAATATATTTTGAAATCTATGTATATATTTCTTCATAAAGTCACATATCTGTATATATTTAAAATATTGATTATCATTCAGTTTAAATTTTTATTTTTATTGTTGAAATGATAACAATTTGCCCAATTCATACATATCTCCTACTTTCCTAATCCCCAGTCTATCCCATTGTTTTTATGTTTTGTCGATAAGAGATGGTTTGATTGCAGGATTGTTCAGTATTGGCGTTAGTACTGATAGATTATTTAATTTCAAGGATAATTTTATCCAAACTCTTATAATGTTTCCAAACTCTTATTGTATTGTGAATAATTGGATTCTCCTTATATATTATACTATTCAATTTTATCGGTGAGAACAAGATCGTTCCTATTTCGTACGGGGAACACTCTTCTTTCTCCATTCTTATCCGCCGACTGGTGAGTGGAACTATCCAACCAGTACATTGTGTTCTTAATATGCATTGCCCAGTAGTAATACGTAAAGTTAGGTAATGATAAACCCCAACTTCTTTAGGTTTACACAAATGCTTTCGTTGAATTATGTGTGCTCTATAATCCCATATAAAATTTGTGATATTAGAATCTAGTTAAAAAAAAAATGTGGAATATATATTGGGATCGCTTTAAACAAATATATTAATTGTGGTAAGAACGTCATCTTTATAGTGTTAATTCTACCTATCATTGAGAGCGGGAGCGGTTGTAATCCGGAGATTCCTCACCTCGAGGTTCTGCTATTTCATCTCTTTTCTAACTCCATGTGTTCACTCTGTGGGGTTTAACTCCGTTAAGCACACATGGCATTTGTGTACTGTGCAAAATGACTTCATGCTGCCCCCCTCTTCCCCATATGCATGTTCAACAACCTCTCCGAGGCATCATGACCGTGCATGGGGTGGCAAACCAACATCATGGAGTCTGGAGTGCGGTCAACGGATTGTCTATCTGGATATATATGTACTCATTGCCTACCTACCTTTGTAATTGTCGCCTGTCTAACTGTTGCCTGGACGTTAAACGCGACCACCTTCTGCATGACATTCTCATACACTCGGACGATTCTGGGATAGGCGAGTCCACACCATTAGTTCCCCAACCTGGTGATTGAGGAGATACAGCACTGCGGACTTCCTACAGATCTGGTTCTAGGGAGACTGGAAATGGCCCTGGTCTCCGGTACTTCGCAGGAGGACCACTTTTGTCTCCTTATTGCTATTTATGTAGGCGTGTACAGTAAAACCATAGAAATAAAATAAAGCACTAAGCTCTCGGCGAAATCTCTGATGCAGAATGATAGATGTAATTTAATCCGAAGCGCTACTATGAGAGTACGAATATGAGGGGAAAGTAGACAGTTAATGGCAAGGCTCTTAACGGCACTGATAAACAGCGGGAGTCCATAGCAGGGGGAGTGGCAAAGAGGGCATATGGTATGCTGGCCTTCATTAGTCGAGGCATTCAGTGCAAGATTGAAGGCACGAGACAGGTTTATAGGACATCGTCAGTCGACATTTCTGGTCGTCCCTACACTGAAAGGTCGTGGAGATTTTGGAAACAATGGAACAGAGGTTTACCAGAATGATAGCAGACAGCTGGACTAGAGCAGCACTCTGGTCGAGAACATGGATTGGCAACGTTTCGAGTCAGGACCCTTCTTCGTGCCCCCAACGTATCGCATCGAGACCCTTCTTCAAGAAGGGTGCCTAGCGGAAACGTCGCGTATCCATATTTCCTGATGTACTGACTATCTTGGTGAGACATTACAATACTCTATCTCCTTTGTAAACCACATTTACTGTCCCTTCCTTCTACATTTACCAGAATTATGCCTTGATTGCAGAGTGTTGGATTGTATTATCTGGAATACTTAGACTTAGATCCTTTATTTGTCATTCAGACCTTGCGGTGTGAAAGAAATGTCGTTGCCTGCAGCCATACATATAATAATAAACAACAAAACACACAATAAACCCAAATTAACATCCACCACAGTGAGTTCGCCAGGCACCTCCTCACTCTGATGGAGGCAAAAAATCTTAGGGTTACTGTCTCTTCCCTCCTCATTCTCCCTCTGCGCTGAGGCGATATGTTGTTAACCCACCCGGCGATGGTTAATCAGTCCCGCGGCTCACCGAGCTCAGCGAACGGGCCGGTTCAAGCTCCGCGGCCCGGGATGGCCGAAGCTGCCGCCCTCCAGCCCAGCGGACGCAGCTGTTGCCGCGCGAGCTCCGGAAAACAGACTCCAGCCTGTGACCTGCGAGCTCCCGACGATGTCGTCCACTGTCCCGCGGCCGACGCCGGATCAGGTCGCCGCCGCCAGAACGCCAACACAGCCTCGCGCCGGGCCGCCTGAGCCACCGGAGCACCGTCTCAGCCCCACGCCGGGCCGCCCTCACCGGAGCACCACCTCAGCCCCGCGCCGGGCCGCTCTCACCGGAGCGCCGTCTCAGCCCCGAGTCGTGCCGCTGCCACTGGAGCGCCCGAACGCCGCCACAGCTCGAAGATGGCCAGCCTCGCGTTGGTGAGGCCTGGCTGACTCTGCCTTCGGAGCCTCGATGTCGGTCGCAGGTAGGAGGCCGCCAGCTCCGCCATTTGGCCTCAACGCAACGGAGGCAGAGAAGGGGGGATACGACAGAAAGAGTCGCATTCCCCAGAAGGGAGAGACACAACACCATGTTTCAGCCCCCCCCCCCCCCCCCCCACACACACACACATAACACAACCTAATAACCAAACATTTAACTAAAGAACACGAACAAAACAGTAAAAACAGACGGACTGCAGGCGAGCCGCAGCGGTTCAACAGCGCCGCCACTTCCGGATTCCGAATACCGGAGGTGAGGGGATACCTGACAGGAGTATATAAAATATCAGAGGGATAGATAGGGTAGATATATACAACCTTTTTGCCAGGTAGGAATATATAAAATACTAGACTAAGTGGGACCCGTTGGGTCCCAGCATCACACGGGAGGGCTGGTCCCCCAACGTAATATTCAACCTCTCCCACAATTCGAATACTGGTGGCCGGGGGGGGGGGTTCGGGAGCACTAGTACGGGCGTTGTGGGCTGAAGAGGCTGGTTTCCAGAGGGCTAGTATTGGCCAAAGATCCTATAGCGGAGCAAGATAGGCTACTCCTGCGAAATGCAATGGGCTGACGTGTAGTACGCTACGGAGGAGATCCTGCGCATTTTTCCCCGCCCATTTAGTAACCAGAGCCTACCGGACCCGACCCGACTAATCAACGTTGCGGGGGAACAGTTTGTGTGTGTGATATAGGGTTAGATTTATAATTCTGTCAGTTCATACTTCTGTTAATTCTTGTCAAGAATAAAATTTGACTCTGGTAATTGACTTTTTTAAATCTTTTTTAAATCATTTATTTTTAAATGGCTCATAAGTTATGTTTGAGTTGATTTTGTAGTAATCGGAACCTACCCGACCCGAGCCGACTCGCAGGGTAAGTAAAGTTGCGGGGGAACAGTTTTTGTGCGTGATATATGGTTAGATTCATAATTCTGTTAGTTCATACTTCTGTTAATTCTTGTTAAAGAATAAAATGTTTATAAACACACATACAATAATGTGATATAAATGTATATACTCATATAACACATACAATTATATTTCTTCTGATTTTTTATATCCAATGATGAACTTTATTTCAGACCAGCCAAGTGACATTAAATAACAAACATTGTAAACCTCCCCGCAACTTCACACACGCTAGGCCCTATCCCACCCCTCAACTCTTCCACCGCCGGCACTCCCTCGCCCTCCCCCCCCCCCCCCCCCCACTACAATGTATCCCCCCAACCCTATGCTCGGGTCCCTTAACCCACCAGCCACCAATCCCACATCTCTCCCCATGCTCTCTACACCCCGGTCCCTACCCCATCTCTCTTTCCCAAAGATCTTATAGCGGAGCTCCACTATAAGATATTTGCTCTCTTCCTCCCCGGGCCCTACCCAACCCTCCTGCGCCACCATTACCCCACTTGCACTACTCCCCTCCTCTCTCCCCGCCGCTCCGGGCCGCGCACCTCCATCTCCCCTAACCGTGCACTACCCTCTCCCCGCTGCCGCGGTACGCGCACCACCTCTCCCCGCTGCCCCGGGCCGCGCACTCCCTCTCCCCGCTGCCCCGGGCCGCCCACCCCTTCGCCCCGCTGCTCCGGGCCGCACAGACCCTCTCATAGAAACATAGAAACATAGAAAATAGGTGCAGGAGTAGGGCATTCGGCCCTTCGTGCCTGCACCGCCATTCGATATGATCATGGCTGATCATCCAACTCAGTATCCCATCCCTGCCTTCTCGCTATACCCCCTGATCCCTTTAGCCACAAGGGCCAAATCTAACTCCCTCTTAAATATAGCCAATGAACTGGCCTCAAATATCTTCTGTGGCAGAGAATTCCCCAGATTCATCACTCACTGTGTAAAAAATAATTTTCTCATCTCGGTCCTAAAAGACTTCCCTCTTATCCTTAAACTGTGATCCCTAGTTCTGGACTTCCCCAACATCGGGAATAATCTTCCTGCATCTAGCCTGTCCAACTCCTTAAGAATTTTGTAAGTTTCCATAAGACCCCCCCCCCCCCACCCCCCCCCCCCCCCCTCAATCTTCTGAATTCCAGCGTGTACAAGCCGAGTCTATCCAGTCTTTCTTCATATGAAAGCCCTGCCATCCCAGGAATCAGTCTGGTGAACCTTCTCTGTACTCCCTCTATGGCAAGAATGTCTTTCCTCAGAGTAGGAGACCAAAACTGTACGCAATACTCCAGGTGTGGTCTCACCAAGACCCTGTAGAACTGCAGTTGAACCTCCTTGCTCTTATACTCAAATCCTTTTGCTATGAATGCTAACATACCATTTGCTTTCTTCACTGCCTGCTGCACCTGCATTCCTACTTTCAATGACTGGTGTACCATGACACCCAGGTCTCGTTGCACCTCCCTTTTTCGTAATCGGCCACCATTCAGATAATAGTCTACTCTCCTGTTTTTGCTACCAAAGTGGATAACCTCTCATTTATCCACATTATACTGCATCTGCCATGCATTTGCCCACTCTCCCAACCTATCCAAGTCACCTTGCAGCCTCCTAGCATCCCCCTCACGGCTAACACTGCCCCCCAGCTTCGTGTCATCCGCAAACTTGGAGATGTTGCATTCAATTCCTTCATCCAGCTCATTAATATGGATGAGGGAAGTATCCCCGTCCAAGTCAAAGACACGGGCGCGGAGGCGGAAGCAAATATCCGATCTTTGGCCGGAAGCAAAGATCGAATCTTTGGCCGGAAGCAAGATGGCGAAGCAAGATGGCGGAACAAGATGGCGGAACAAGATGGCGGAGGCTGATTGCTAAAATGGGTCCTATAATCACCTATGAATCTTCCCATGACCGTAGTACGTGTTTTGCGTAGTAGTAGGTCATCTTGCTCTGCTATAAGTTCTTTGGTATTGGCATTGTGGGCCTAATGGATTCTTGGGCTGGCCGCTCGGTCACTCAAGCCTGTTGTGCTGGCAGCTCACTCACTCACGACTGATGGGCTGGCAGTTAACTCACGGCCCTTCCTTGAAGTTCCATTTCAAGCTGGGTGCAAGGTCACCAAATTCAAGTGCAGTTTCTGACCACTCAAGCAGCGTGCAACGCCACCAAATTCAAGTGCAGTTTCATACCATTTCAAGCAGGGTGCAAGGCCACTAAAGGCAGCGAGTCGTGACCTCTCCCTCCTCCATCTTGCAGAGACAGAGCCACGCCCACACTTCTGGGTTTTATAGTCCCTCCCCCCTCCAACCATACGGGGCATGGCCTTCATGGGCGATTGACAGGAGAGATAATCACAACATTGTTTAAATACACTTTTATTTTAATAACTATTTTATTTTTTAACGATGGGAAAAAATCCTCGGCACCTGAAGAGCGGAGGGGGACTGAGTAAGATCGCCAAAAATCACAGCCGTACGTGGAAGCATTTTTTTCTAAAATCAATATAAAGTGCAAACAGGAAGTGGTCAAGGTTAGACTTTTAATTATATAGAAGGGAAGGCAACTTTAATTAGGCAAGGCAACTTTAATTAGGCAACACAGCTTTAGCGTTTCCAAACCAAAGGCAACACAGCTTTAGCATTTCCAAACCAAAGGCAACACAGCTTTAGCATTTCCAAACCAAAGGCAACACAGCTTTAGCATTTCCAAACCAAAGGCAACACAGCTTTAGCATTTCCAAACTATATTTTCAAACCACATTAAAGGCACTGACAGGTCAGTAAAACCACTCACAGTTTAGTAGACATGTGTTCAGTGTTATTCACAGTTCAGACTGAGAGACGTGACCTTCTCGCTCCCCCATCTTGCAGTGACTGACCGACACTCAACACTTCCGGGTTTCATAGTCCCTCCAGAAGGGGCGTGGCCTTCAGGTGAGATAATCTCAACATTTTTTAAACACTAATAACTCTTTTATTTTTCATCGATGGGAAAAGACATATTGTCCTGCGCAGCAGAGGGGGACTCTGAGTAAGATGGCCAAAAATCACAGCCATAAGTGGCAGCGTTTTGTCTAAAATCAATATACAGAACAACAGGATGTGGTGAAGATCAGACTTTTAGTAATATAGATTATAAATTATAGCTTTATTTTGAGTGAGGCAAAGTGTAAAAGAGATGTTTGGGGCAATTTGTATCGTTACACAAAACTGTTGGATGCCTGAAATGCGCTGCCAAGGGTGCTGGCGGATGCAGATCCCTATGATGTAATTGAATAGACGTTTGGTTCTTCAGGGAATATGTATTGAATGGAGGGATATACTGCAACCGGGTCGAATGGATTCAGAACTGGCTTACGATATGATACTATACGATACGATATAACTTTATTCATCCCCGGAGGGAAATTGGTCAGCTGACAGATACAACACATAAGGTACACAAAAACTTGAAATTAAATGTGAAAACTAAAAGAAAAAGACAAGCGATTATGGGCTGGCAGCCGCGCGCATGGCGCATTCACCGGACCAAACGAACAAACAATCACAGACTTATCCCCTGGGCAGAGGATGCCAAACTCGAATGCCCCTCCCCTCCACACCGGGTCCCCCTTTGTTCTCCCACCGTCCCTCACGGCGCTCCTCCACGCCGTGTCCTCCATTGTTCTTCACGGCGGTTCCCCCAAGTCGGATCCCCATTGTCTTCCCCTCCCCCACCATGCTTATCGACCGCGAGGCCCCACCGCCACCGAGGCTCCCGTTACCTCCGATGCCCACGTTGCCGCTGAGGCTTCCGCCGCCGCCAAGGTTTCCGATGCCAATGCCGAACCTCCCACTGCCGTCGAGGCACCCGCAGCCGCCGCCGAGTCTCCTGCTGTCGCCGCCTAGTCTCCTGCTGTCGCCGCCTAGTCTCCTGCTGCCGCCGCCGAGGTTCCCATCGCCGCCACCGCTGAGACTCCTTCGGCCCAGACTGGCCTCGTCGGCCGACATCACCGCAGTCCTCTGGGTGGCCTGTGGAGCGAGTAGGGCCTGCCGCGGCACTGCCCTGTCGTTGTTCTGGTCGTCGGCGGCGCGGTTGCTGATATATGTCCGGGGGGTTGAAGTGGAAGGACAGCATTCGTTCGGGCTGGATAACTTTGCAGTGTTTCTCATCAGGGATTTGTGCTAGGGCCTTTGCTGTTTGGGATATATTTAATGACTTGGAATTTAAGGTAGACGGGTTCGTTGGTAAATTTGCATACCCGACGCCTAGATTTCTGTGGTCGCGGGTTGTGTGGAAGGCTGGCAAAGTATACAGCGGGCCAAAGATCAGCTGCAGAAATGGGGGAAGCTGAACTTTTTTTCCCGGAGATGTGATCAATGTTCGGATCACATTCTCCGGGCTCTGCGGCTTTCCATTCATGGAGCTGGGAGCCTCCTCGGACTGTCGCCCCACCGCGGGCCGTGGACTTACCATCGGAGCTGATCCCTTGCCTGGGATCCCTCCCACCACGACCACCGCGGACTTTTCCATCAAGGGCTCGCAGAATCGGGTGAGGCCGAATCCGGAGCTCAATCGTCGCAGAAGGCTCGACCAGCCCTGACGCGAGGTTCGATTCCCGGCGCGGGAGAGCTGACATTCTAGATATTACTTTGTCTTGGCGTCATGTTTGGCAAATATAAATGGCGGCGCCTCGCGGCAGCGGCCTCTGCAGTCCGTCTGTCTTTTTTTTCTTATTCGTGTACTGTTAGGTGTATGTTTTGGTTGTAGTGTGTGTATTATTTTTAGCTGTGTTGATGTGTGGGTGCGGCGGGTTGGGGAAAACGTTTAAATCTCTTCCCTGTACGAGGACCCGAGAGGCAAAGGTCGGGTCCCCGTTGACGTTGGGGCCTAGCACAGTGGAGCGGCCTCCAACCGCTCCAGTCGCAGAGCCTGCGAACACACCATCGCGGATCTGGCCGACTTCGGAGCGTGGGGGGCTGTGATGGCGCGTGGCTGCGACCCGACTTCCGAGCTTCCGAGGCTCCGGCTGCAGGCCCGTGGACGTTAACATCGGGAGCTCGAGGGTCCCTGGTGGGAGACCGCTTTGCGGAGCTCCCGCAACGGCAACTTCTCCCGCCCGAATCGCGACCCGGAGCGAGGCCTTACATCGTCCGGCGAGGCCTTAACGGTCGCGGTTCTTACCAACGCCCGACGGAGGATTTAACATCGGTAAAAGAAAGGAGAACAGGGGAGAGACAGGACTTTGCCTGCCATCACGGTGAGGAGGTGTTTGGACATTCAATGTGATGGATGTGTGTGTAAATTGTTTTGTGTATCTTGGGTTTTTTCTTGTTTGTATGACTGCAGAAACGAAATTTCGTTTGCACTTGGGTTCAAACGACAATAAACGTTATTCTGATTCTGATTCTGAAGATTGTGGGCCCAGAGGACTATTGCTGTGCTTTATGTCATATGCCATTTCCTATTTTCCAAGCCAAACCTCAACAATTGCGCTGCAGAAAATACCATTCATCTCTTCCAATTGGGCCGCTGTCACTTTTGGCTCTGCGATAACTTTATGTATATCTATTGACTGCTGTGCCTCTCAATGCTCCGGTGAAACGACTCTTTTTTTAATGCTCCCCCTGCGGTTCTCTTCTGCTTTGCCTCGAACGCTGAAAATTAAATATTTTTCCACAATCGGGGAGAACTATTATATCTTCTATTCCCATTGCAAGTGCGATGTCTATCACAATATCAACGTTTTGCTTGGCCTGAAGAACAGATGGTGTGCATGTTCTTTCTTCATCGCAGAATCTGTCATATATCAGCCCCGATGAGTCATCTTTTGTTACTCCAGCCCTAAGCAAATAACTCCAGCAGCAACCTGGTCGTGGAGTAATTAATATTGTTCTCCTTCGAGACTGATTGTGTCATCGGAATATGTTTCTCTGCTATAAATAAGCTTCTATTTATTGAGGAATCACAGCAGCCGTGTGAGGAACACCTCCGGAACCGGGAGTGAACAGGGGACGATCTCTGGTTACAGGAGATAAACACAAGTAACTGGAGTAACGCAACGAGTCAGGGATCATCTCGAGAGAAAAGGAATAGGCGTAATTTCGGATCGAGACCCTTCTTCAGACTGAGTTACTGAAAGGGATACAGTCGTGTGTGCTTGTAGATAAATGGCTTGCAATCCTGATAAAGCGGAGCGGGCTGTTACTGGAACAGGAAGAAATGTATTCTTTTATGCGGACTATGTTTTTGCAAACCATGAGTGGTTGACGTTAGATGGTCGAATCGCAAATGCACTTGCAACCATTCAAGTGGTTTACTATCCGATCCTCGCTATTATTGCTGTTCCGGGTAAGTATGCTAAACCCCCGTTCCATGAACTGTAATATGTTGCTTTCGTATCGTGTTGTTTACCCCCCAACCTCTTGCTGTCTTAGTTCACTTTAGCGTTGTTACAATCAGTGGCGCTGCAGATCTGCCTGCTGCCTGTCCGTGCGATTCCGGAGACTTTGAGGGATGGGGGTGGGATTAAAATGCAGGTTTGCGTTAGTTGTCGGAGAGAAATTTGCTCGGACTGCCAGCTGATGAAGAAAATCTGTTCCACGACCCCGTCCCGTATTTTTGTTTTAAGTTGCTGGTCGATTGTGTCGCTGGATTAAACTTAAACGCGACTAAAAACGCCATCAAAGCCTTCAACATCGCGGATCGCACGTGCAGGACAAAACAAAAGTTATGCCGTATACTTAACATATTATCTTGCTTTTTGGTGTGGCTTCATTTTAATCTGCTGATACGAAAAATGTTATTTAGGCCCCGATACAAATCGGCCGTGTCTTGCTTAAATCGTGACTTAAATCATGGCAGCGGCAACATCCCAATCGACCACATTCCCGAAACATCCACTCTCAAGGTTATCAAATACATTTTTGTTCACAATCATGTTATAAGAACATCTAAATCGTCTATATTTTGTGTTATTGTCTATCCATGATCAATATGTTCATACTAAATATCCACAGTGCAGTTTTAGTCAGATGTATTGTGCAAAAAATAATGATTCTGGTTATCTTGAGAGTGGATGTTTCTGGATTAATTTACGAGAATTAACCATTAAATTGTTTCCATTTGGCATAGAAATTCATGACAAAGTGAGATTTAAAAATCATGTTATAATGGGAATTCTTGTGTGAATGCGATCAGTTTGTTATTTGGATACATTGGCTATTTAAAATAATAATTTTAGCCTTTTCCTAAGCTTGGGATAGATGTTTAGATCTCGTAATTGAATGTAGATTAATTGATTTGATGACATTGATGAATATGCTTTTTTTGTTGAGTATTTACTATTTGTTTTAACGTTAAAATAACATTAAAGTTCTGATCTTGAGAATATCACATTTTGAATTTTCAAGGCAGTATGGGTGTTTATTTCTATTTCCGTCACAACGGTCAATTTTGTAATTATCTTATAGTTAGGTAACTAACTAATTATATACTTTAATTTCAGGTCATCCAAGTAAGATGTGTCATATATATTTCAGAATGCTTCAGTGTATACTAACTGAAACTTTCATTCTGTTCTCTTATTTTTTCAGTAAGTTATGGGTTTTATGCCAATTAACTGTCCTCCATCACAGCTTTTGTGTTAAAGTTTTGTGAAAAGCAAAAGGAAACAAGATGCTAATTTTCGAGTATGAAAATGATCATCACCTTTTTAATACTGAAGAAATGAAAGTGAATTGGGTGTCAAATTAAAGTTCATTTGATGCGTTATCTGATGGGATAAATTGCAGTCTTAATTAAAAAAATCTCAAAACTTTGTAACATTCCTACTATTAGTTCTGCAAACCATTGCTGACCTCTCTAAAGGTGTTGCATTTCACTCGCCCACCACTCCCACTTGGGCGCCTCTGTCACTTTTCTGTGTACAGCTGGGAAACCTACCACCACTACACATTGGCATTTTATTATTCCTACCATTATATTTGGGGGAAATGGACCGTTGCCTTAAATCGCTGTTTCCTTAGATACCTCCAACTTAATTACTGCATCCCGTGGAATAACTGCGGCTAAAAGAAAATGTCACTTTATATCTTGGTTGTAGCTCGTTTTACTGGTGTTTGAAATATTCTTGCAACACTGTCAAAAATGTGTTACCTTAATTCAACTAGGTTGACAGCAGTAAGCCAGGCTTTCACAGTGGCGCAGCGGTAGAGTTGCTGCCACACAGCAAATCCAAGTTCGATCCCGAACTACAGGTGTTGTCTGTTCCAGGACATGTTTGTGCGTTCTCCCCATGACCTGTGTGGTTTTCTCCGGGATCTTCGGATTCCTTCAGTTATCTACAAGCCCCCAAACAGTAGTGTTTTCTATAGGCACCACAAATAGTAGCTTGGATATAGGGTGCAAGTTGAATCAAGAGTTAAAATTGGCATGTCGCAAAGGTTGTTACGGAAGAGTTCAACAAATGAAGATAGACTGGGGAAAATTAGGTTCGTACTGGATCCCAAGAAAGAGAGTTTGTGGAGTCCCTGCGAGGGATCTTGGAGCAGCTTCTATTGGAGCTTACCAGGGAGAAGGCAATTCTGGATTTAGTTTGTGTGATGAACAGGATTTGATAAGGGAACACGAGGTCAAGGAGCCATTTCGAGGTAATGACCATAATACGATGTTTAAATCTACAATTTGAGATGGAGGGAAAATCGAAGTGTCAGTATTACAGTTGAGCAAAGGGGACTATGGAGCAATGAGGGAGGAGCTTGCCAAAGTTGACTAGAAAGGACCCTAGCAGGGTTGGCAATGGAACAACAATGGCAGGTATTTCTGGGAATAATACAGAATGTGCAGGATCAGTTAATTCCAAAGAGGAAGAAAGATTCTAAGCGTAGTAAGGTGCGACCGTGGCTGACAAGGATAGTATAACAACAAAAGAGAAGAGTATTACATTGCAATGATTAGCAGGAAGCCAGAGGATTGGGTCATTTTCAAGAACAACAGAAGATAACTACAAAAGGCAATACGGAGAGGAAAGTTGACATACGAAGGTAGGCTAGCCAAGAATATAAAGGAGGATAGTAAAAGTGTATTTAGGTATGTGAGAGGGAAAAATGGCTAAGACCTTTGATTACAGAAACAAGCGAATTTATAATGGGGAACAAGGAAATGGCAGACAATTTGAACAGGTACTTTGGATCTGTCTTCACCAAGGAAGGCAAAACAATCTCCCAGATGTACTAGTGGCCAGAGGGCCATGGGTGACGGACAAACTGAAGGAAATTCAATTATGCGGGAAATGGTGTTGGGTAGACTGATGGGACTGAAGGCTGATAAATCCCCATGGCCTGATGGTCTGCATCCAGGCAGGGTCTTAAGCAAGTGCCTCGAGAAATCTTGGACGCAATGGTGATCATTTTCCAACGTTCTTGAGATTCAGGATCAGTTTCTATGGAATGGAGTGTAGCTAATGTTATCCCACTTTTTAAGAAAGGCGGGAGAGGGAAAACAGGGAATTTACCCCCCCCCCCCCCCCCCCCACCATCACCGCCCTTCCCCTCCCCACCGCCCCTCATTTCCCCCCTTCCTTCCCCCCTCAAACTTCCTCCCCTCTTTGCACTCCCACCTTGCCACCCGCTCGCCCTCTCCCCCTTCCCTCCCTCTCCTTCCCCCACGTCCCTCCCTCCTCCTCCCTTCCCTCCCGCCCTCCTCCCCCTCCCCCCACTCCCGCTCCTCCCGCCCCTTCCTCCTCCCCATGATCTTTCCCATCTCCTCTTCCATTCCCTCCCTCATCTCACCTCTCCCTCCCCCTCCTGCCCCCACACTCAGTCAGTCCCTCACTCCCTCCATGAAAAAACACCGTCTGCATTTGCTTCCTCCACAGGTCAGTTATTGGTAGCTGTGGTTTAGATCGCGTTGACTTGACCATTGGACGAGTTTATCTCGTGCGTGTGTGTGAGTTACTCAAACTCCGCGCAAACTCCCGGGGCACACTGAAACCCGACTGTCCCTCCGCCCCCTCCCATGAGCTCGCCGGCGGAGGAGACGGACGGTCGCTGCCATTCACCCAAGGGGACGGGTAAATGGGGCCGCCGTTGCCGTAGAGGCGGGCGGGGGGAAAGGAGGGTGCGAGGCAGAGAGAGAGACGGGATCAGGGCCTCCACTGACCCACCCCTCCCCCCGGGGTGAGACGATAGACATGTTACTGTGAAATGTGGAGAGAGGAGTTTGTGAGTGAGGCGATGGAGAGGCGAAGTGCAGGAAGTGGTATCGCCACCCCGGTTAAGTGACGGGAGCGGAGACCAATCTGCGTGGGGCTGACTGACCCATGTGCGTATTCGCGGGTTTTTTACGATGTTTAAAACTTAATAACTTTTGTATTATACCATCGATCGAAAAACGCGTTGCACTTGCAGCACGGAAGAATGACGAGTTTTTGGCGAAAATGTAAAAATAACGCAAGCGGGAAGAGCACAAGATCAGAGTTTTGTTCATGTATAGATTTATAAATAAATTGACTGATAGACAGGTAGATAGGTGTATATCTATATATATATATATATATATATATAGACAGACAGACAGACAGACAGACAGACAGACAGACAGACAAACAGACAGACAGACAGACAGACAGACAGGCAGCAGACAGACAGACAGACAGATAGATAGATAGATAGATAGATAGATAGATAGACAGACAGGTAGACAGATAGACAGATAGATAGATAGATAGATAGATAGATAGATAGATAGATAGATAGATAGATAGATAGATAGATAGATAGATAGATAGATAGATAGATAGATAGATAGATAGATAGATAGATAGATAGATAGAGTAGAGTAGGTGTGTAGGAACCATTTATGTTTAGGCTGGCTACTGTTGTTATGTTTCCTGATATATATTGCGTATTATTTGGAAACATGGGGGTGGTCATTAGATGCACATGGTGGCGTATAGATAAGTGCATTGTGGACAGGAAGTTGCAGGCACAGGGAGGGAGAGCATACAGTTCTCACCAGACCAGGGACAGAACAACACGCTGCAACTTGCATGCAGAATGAGGAAAACCTGGTAGTCCATCTCTTTGTTTGTACAACTACTTTAATAAACTACAAATTAAACTGGAAATAACGACTGGAAGATCTGTTCTATTAGGCCTGCGTAAGATCACTCCTCCTTACCTGTGTTGTAATCCCCCCCCCCCCCCCCCCCCCCCAAGTGGCGAATATAATACTGCAAGTGCGGCAGTACTTTGTGTGTTTCCCCGTTGATGGCTGATGTTGAACTTCCGCCAGCGCATGCTATAAGGATGCGGCGTGACTTGGACAGCTTGGGTGAGTGGGAGCTGCACGGCAGATGCAATTTATATGGATGAATGTGAGATTATCTAATTTGGTGGCAAAACAAGAAGGCAGATTATTATCTGAATGTTATCAAGTTGGGAAACGAGGATGTAGAACGAAATCTGAGGGCGCTTGTACACCAGTCACTGAAAGTAAGCAGGCAGGCACAGCAAGCAGTGAAGAAAGCTAATGGCATGTTGGCCTTCATAACAAGATGAGTTGAGTAGAGGACCAACGAGGTCCTTCGGCAGTTGCACAAGGCCCTAGTGAGACCACCTGGAGTATTGTGTGCAGTTTTGGTCTACAAATTTGAGGAAGGACTGTCTTGCTAGTGAGGGAGTGCAGCGTAGTTCCCGCGATGCCAGGACTGTCATATTTGATAGAATGGGCGACTTGACTTGTACGCACTGGAATTTAGAAGGACGAGAATGGATCTTATTGAAACATATAAGAATAAACGGTATGCCATTAAACGGAGATGAGGAAAATATTTTGTCTGGATGTTTTCAATAGAGAGTTAGATAGCGCTCTTAATTATAGCGGAGTCAAGGGATGTGGGGAGAAGGCTGGAACGTGGTACTGATTGTGGATGATCAGCCACGATCACCGCGTATGGTGGTGATGCCATGAAGGAACGAATGGCCCACTCCTGCACCTATTGTCTATTGTCTGTTTTCTAGTGTATGTTGTATACTGTCTATTGTCTATTGTATATTGTCTATTGTCCATTGTCTATTCTCCACACTCCCAAGACATACAGGTTTGTAGGTTATTTAGCTTGGTGAATGTGAAATTTCCGCCCTGTATCTAAACTAAACTAAGATAAACTAAACAAACCACTGAATATAACAGCAGTGGTCGGGAAATCATTGTTTAACAGTCTGAACGTTTGGATAAATATACATTCGAATGGTTATAGATGCTTTAAATGTAGTCTGCATGGTTGGCATTATCGGTTATACTGCTCGAGTAAAGTTGCTGAATGTTCCACCATCCATTATATAGCCCATCCTGACAATATCTATTTAATATATATATTCTATATTACTAAAAGTCTGTTCTTGACCGGTTTTTGGCCATCTGTGCTGCGATTTCCGAGAGAACGCCGCCACCTACGGCCGTCATTTGTGGCCACCTTGCTCAGAGGGGTGGAGAGGTGTCCCGAGGATTTGTGCCGCCGTATGTGTGCCGAGGATATTTCCCGTCGATTAAAAATGACAGAGATATTAATGTTTTTACAACATTCCCCATTCTCTCTGCTGCCCCTGCTGGCGGCAGGGCGGACGGACTATGAAACAATGAAGTGGTGTGTCTCCCAATCTCTTCAAGATGGAGGAAGGCAGAGGATCACATTTATCTGAGCTGTGAATAACACTGAACACATGTCAACTCAAATGTCAAGTAAGTGCCTTAGTGGTTCTAAAACGCTTGCAGAATGTGCCTATTGCTTCTAAAATGTTTGCAAAAAGTGTCATGTGGTTCAGAAATGTTTGCAAAAAGTGTCAATTGGTTCAAACATGTTTTGCAAAAAGTGTCTCTTTTGGTTCATAAATGCTTGCAGAATGAGGATTTTTGGTTCTAAATGTTCTTTAGGTTTCCCGCCCCCCTTTCATCCCCCCCCCTCCCCCCCCCCCCCCCCTTCTCCACCCCTTCTCCTCTCCCCACTCTCCCTCCCCTCTCCCTCCTCTCCCCCTCTCCTCCCCCCTCCTCTCCCCTCTCCTCTCCTCTCCTCCACCCTCTCTCCTCCTCTCCCACCTCACCCCCCCCCCCTCTCTTCCTCTCCCCACATCACCCCTCCTCTCTCCCCCTCTCCCACCCTCCCCCTCTCCCACCCTCCCCCTCTCTCTCCCCCGCTCTCTCCCCCTCCCCCCTCTCCCCCTCCCCCTCTCTCCCTCCCTCCCCCTCCCCCCTCTCTATGGCCCCTCCCCCTCTCTCCTCCCCTCTCCTCCCCCTCTCTCCTCCCCCTACCCTCCCCCTCTCTCCTCCCCTCCCCTCTCTCTCTATCTCCCGTCCTCCCCTACATACACTCCCCCACCCTCCCTCCCTCCCCTAAACCCCCTCCCCTCCACACCCCCTACCCTCTTCCCTCAACCATCCCACCTACCTCCCCCTCCCTGCTCCCCACCTCTCCCCCTCAACTCCCTTCAGCACCCCCTCTCTCTCCCCCTCACTCTCACCCTCTCTCTCTCCTCTCACACCTTTCCACCCCTAACCCACCCTCCCTCTTCTCCTCCTCTCCACCCGCTCTCCCTCTTGCCCCTCTCTCTGTGTCTCTGCCTCACTCTCTGTCTCTGCCCCTTCTCGCTCTGCCCTCACTCTCTACCCCCCCCCCTCTCTCTAGGTGTGGCTGCAAGTTGGGGGCTATGCGTCAGTAAATAGGGTGTTTATGGGGTAAAAGAAGCAAATTAATAATATTAATATAATATCAAGGGTGTGTGTGTGTGTGTGTGTGTGTGTGTGTGTGTGTGTGTGTGTGTGTGTGTGTGTGTGTGCGTGTGTGTGTGTGTGTGTGTGTGTGTGTGTGTGTGTGTGTGTGTATGTGTGTGTGTGTGCGCGCGCGTCTGTGTGTGTGCGTGTGTGTGTGTGCGTGTGTGTGTGTGTATTACTAAAAGTCTGTTCTTGGCCAGTTTTGTCCATCTGTGCTGCGATATCCGAGAGACCGCCGCCACCTACGGCCGTCATTTTTGGCCACCTTGCTCAGAGCCCCCCTCCACCGTATGTGTGCCGGGGATGTTTTCCGTCGATGAAAATTGACGGATATATTAATGATTTTACAAAATTCCCCATTCTCTCTGCTGCCCCTGCTGGCGGCAGGGGGGAGGAACTATAAAACCAGGAAGTGATGTGCCTCAATCAGTGCCTGCAAGCTGGAGGAAGGCAGAGGGTCACGTTTCTCTGAGCTGTGAATAACACTGAACACATGTTAACTCAAATATCCACTCTCACCATCGACGGCACCACTGTCTCCCCATCTCCCCATCTCCCCAGGCCCGCAACCTTGGCGTGATCTTTGATTCCACCCTCTCTCTTGAGCCTCACATCCGCCATGTCAATACAACCTCCTTCTTTCGCCTCCGCAACATCGCCAAAATCAGACCTTCTCTCACACCTCCCGCTGCTGAAAGACTCATCCATGCCTTCATCTCCTCCCGACTGGACTACTGCAACTCACTTCTCCTTGGCATAGGCTCCACCTACATCAACCGACTCCAACTGGTCCCGAACTCAGCCGCCCGACTCATCACCCACACCAAATCCTGGCATCACATCACTCCAGTCCTCAAACAACTTCACTGGCTTCCCATCTCCCACCGGATCACCTACAAAATCCTGGTCCTCACCTACAAAGCCCTCCACCACCCCCCCCCCCCCCTCACCTATATCTCACTGACCTTCTGTCCCCCTACCAACCCTCATGGTCTCTCAGATCCACATCAGCCGGTGTCCTCTCCATCCACAACTCCAACCTCCGCAGTTTTGGGGACAGAGCCATCTCCAGGGCAGCTCGCAGGCTCTGGAACTCCCTCCCCCAACTGATACGCAATTCCGTGTCCCTCACCATCGTCCAGTCCCGCCTCAAGACCCATCTATTCACCTCTGCCTGTCCTTAGCCCCACGTCCCCTTCCCTTTTCATCTGTGCTTGAATTGCCTCATATTGTGTTTTGAACTGAATTATGTCTTTAATTTGTGCACTAGTCATGTCTCTCCTATTTATTTCATTCCCCTTACATGTTTTTCCTCTATTTGCTAAATTTTTGTAAGGTGGCCTTGAGACTCTTGATATATAAATCGCCCATAAATAAAATGTATTTTATTATTATAATGAAGTGTCCTTAGTGGTTCTAAAACGCTTGCAGAATGTTGTCTATTGGTTCTAAAATGTTTGCAAAAAGTGTCCCTTTTGGTTCTGCCTGCTTGCGGGGTTCTTTTTTTTCAAAATGGTTTTTTTAGGTTCTCCCTCCCCTTTCCCTCCCCCCTCTCTCTCCCCCCCTCCCTCCTCCCTCTCCTCTGACCCTTCTCTTCCCCCCTCTCCTCCCCCCTCTCCTCCCCCCCTCTCCTCTACTCTCCCCCCTCTCCTCTCCCTCCTCTCCTCTCCCCCTCTCCTCCCCTTTTCCTCTCCTCCCCCCTCTCTCTCTCCCTCTCCCCCTCTCCCCTCCCCTCTCCTCGCCTCACCCCTCCCCTCCATCCCCTCCCCACCATTCCTCCCCTAAACCCCCTCCCCTCCACACACCCCTACCCCTTTCCCTCCACCCTCCCACCCACTCCCTGCTCCACACCTCTCCCCTCCCCTCTCAGCACACCCTATCTCTCCCCCTCTTTCCCCCCTTTGCCCTCTTTCCCCTCTCTCCCCACTCTGTCCCCCCCTCTCTCCCTCTTCCCCCTCTCTCCCGCCCTCTCTCCCCTCTACCCCCTCTCTCTCCCCCTCCCCCCCTCTACCCCCTCCCCCCCTCTTCCCCCCTCTCTCCCCCTCTCTCCCCTCTTCTCTCCGCCCCTCCCCCTCTCTCCCCTCCTCCCCACCCTCCCTCCCTCCCCTAAATCCCCTCCCCTCCACACCCCCTACCCTCTTCCCTCCACCCTCACCCTCCCTCCCCCTCCCTGTTCCCCACCTCACCCCCCTCTCAGCACCCCCTCTCTCTCCCCCTCACTCTCATCCTCTCTCTCTCCTCCAATCCGCCCCCATCTTCCCCCCTCACCCACCCTCCCTCTTATCCTCCTCTCCACCCCCCTATCCCTCTTGCCCCTCTCCCTGTGTCTCTGTCTCTCTCTCTGGCTCTGTCTCTGCCCCCTTCTCTCTCTGCCCTCCCTCGCTACCCCCGCCCGCCCCCGCCCCTCTCTAGATGTGACTGCAAGTTGGGGGCTATGCGTCAGTAGATAGGGTGGTTATGGGGTAAAAGGAGAAAATTAATAATATTAATATAATATCAAGGGGGTAATTAGCGTGAGTGTGGGGGGTGGGGGACAGTTAGTGTGTGTGACGCTGCATGCCGCCCCCCCCTCCCCCACCCCACAACCGCACGTTGGGAGAACAGACCCAACGGGTCTGCACTCGGTCTAGTATATCTATATATGTGTGTGTGTATATATATATTTATAACTTTGAAGCCTACCACTGTCCTCTTGGCACGCTCAACAATGCCACCGATTTTCGTGAAATCTTCAAATTGACGGCCATGCTTCCTGGTTTCATATTCTAAACATTATTTCAAAAGCTAACAACTCAGATGGCATTGCCGATCCGAATAATGCCTAATTTCGCATCGATAAAACAGCCCTCTGGCTTCAGCCTCTGCTTCCTAATGCATATGAGGTATTGGAATCAAATTATTAGCTTATCAGGCACACCCAAGCACTAATATGAACGACGTGTTAGCACATCGGACCCCACATGAGCAGTGGCACCGCCGTGAACCACCCTGGACTACCGCCAAGCCTTCAATTTCCCCCTCGGTGAGGCATCCAGGAGTGGATATAGAATACATTTGTTTCAAGTCGAGTTATATATCGTAGGTTTATGACCGTCTCCGGGAGTTAGCATGAGCATGTCTGTGCTTTGCGAGCCCATCCCATCATATTTATCGAATTCACAGGAAGATTTTAAGCTTCATCCGTTTTAATGCTACAGTTGTTGCAAACACAGTTTCCGGTTTGTTCATCAATATGGAGCTTTGTTCGTTTTCGTTCTTATGAATTATTGCGTTTAGGATTTAAGGGGAATCTGACGAAAAGTAATGATGTGAAAAAGTCGTCAAGCTAATCTCCAGTAGTGAACCAGCCAGAGCATGAGAATTCTGCTGGCCAGCATAATTGGCTGCTGGTCCACTTACAAATGTATCGTCACTGGAAAATAATGAGCGGCGGGAACCTGGCGTAATGTTCTGATTAATGCCAATGGCGCGTATTGTACTTTTGCTTCTGCAACGTGTCCGTGAGATATCTCTCGGTTCTTCAGTGTCTGTGAATCTGCAACAAAACAGTCCACTCATCAACTATATTTTAGGCGGCTGCCTTTTCTTGTACAGCTTATGCGAAACGTTCGAATACATTTATTGATTGAATGCATTATAACAAATCCTTTTACAACAAAGGGTTTCTGATTTCGAAGGAATAGTACTTTACTTTCATAATGACGTTTGGAAATATGGTTTCAATCTGATATTTCAAATTCCTGTTTATTCCACTCCTGGCAGTAATCGTGGTGACGATCGTGGCCCTGTCCCGTGGAAGGTGCGGTCTCTCCAGAGGGGTCACTCATTATCTGGTGGCCATGTCGACGGCGGATCTACTGGTCGTCATTTTCGACCTGATACTGAGGCAGATACCAATTACCTTCCAGGGACTTATTGTTTTCCTATGGAACACCCGCAGGTGTAACATCCATGCCGTTCTGCTTTATGCAGTCACCGATTGTTCTGTTTGGTTCACTGTCCCGTTCACCTTTGATCGATTTGTTGCGATTTGCTATCAAATGCTCAAAACTAGCTATTGCACGCCGAGAATTTCGGTTGTGGTTGTGGGGACAATAACTGTGCTGAGCGGTTTAAAGAACATATTTTGTTATTTCATGCTCTCAGGGGAATATATACCCTTTAACATACCATGGTGTTGTAATCCAAGACGCGGTGTAAGCTCTTCACAAGTCTGGAGATCAATAGAACTCGTTCATCATCTCATCACCCCCGTAGTCCCATTGATTCTGGTTCTCCTGCTCAATGTCCTAACAATCAGGCGTGTTTTAATCGCTAGCAAGGTTCGCAGGAGACTACGGGGACCCAGCAATGGGGAAAGTCCCAGAGACCAGGTGATGGAGAACCGCAGGCAAATCTCTTATTTTACTATTGGTGGTATCAGGGAATTTCATACTGTTATGGGCACTTTTTACAGTATATAATTTGTGGAGCCGGTTGTACTATTCTTTCCATATGCCTCTGACCCCACTCGATACTGTACGTGAACTGGGCACCATGCTGCAGCTCTTGAGCTGTTGCACAGACACTGCCCTTTACGCCCTCACCCAGAGTAAGTTCAGGACTCAGGCAAAAGAGTTGGTGAAATTTCCAATCAGTCGAATTTTACTCCGCATTCGGCGCTGAGACGATCGGGGAAATCTGCAAATCTGCCACCTCCCTCCCTCCCATCCCACTCGTCATACTGCACCACTCAGTTCGCCGACCCATGTTCACCTCACCTGTTCACCAAGGCATCTGTTTCATATTCAGACCATTGCTCACATCTTCTGAAGTCTGGTCTCAACAAAAAACGTCACTCATTCCTTTTCTCCAAATTAACTGTCTATTCCATTGAGTTACTCAAGCACATATTGTGTGTCTGTAAACCAGCGTCTGCAGTTCCTTCCTAAACAGTTCTCTCTCTCTGCCCTAAATTGAACTGTAACTGGACACGGGTCGGTCAATAATTTGATGATCGAAAGTAATTTCCGTTCTAGGACCTAATATTCATTCAGGCAAGCTCTGCTCACCCGCTGCAGGTAGCAATCAGAGTAGCAAAGTAAATTAGGCAAATAACGGAACCCAATGTCACAGAGTTACTCAGTGGCAACGGTTCTCTCAAACTAATACAGCAGTTTATTCTCCACGTAGCTCAGAAACGCCCGGCATGTTAAAACTCCGGCATGATGTCACCGGTCACAGCCATACAAAGTGCTCTAACCCATTTATATTTCCACGCACCCAATGGATGTATAACTAACCGTGCAACTTGGACACAGAGCAACACCGTAAGATCATCCTGAATCTCAGCCCTCAGAAGTGGTGAAATGATCCAATCTTCGCCACAAGCTACATGTCAAGAAAGAGTCACCACGCACCTATCCTTACAAACTTACAAAATTCTTAGGGGGTTGGACAGGCTAGATGCAGGAAGATTATTCCCCATGTTGGGGACGTCCAGAACAAGGGGTCACATTTTAAGGATAAGGGGGAAGTCTTTTAGGACCGAGATGAGAAAATCATTTTTTTACACAGTGGTGAATCTGTGGAATTCTCTGCCACAGAAGGCAGTTGAGGCTAGTTCATTGGCTATATTTAAGAGGGACTTAGATGTGGCCCTTGTGGCTAAAGGGATCAGGGGGTATGGAGAGAAGGCATGTACAGGGTACTGAGTTGGATGATCAGCCATGATCATATTGAATGGCGGTGCTGGCTCGAAGGGCCGAATGGCCTACTCCTGCACCTATTGTCTATGTTTCTATGTTTCTATTCGACATCCCAAAATAGCACTGCTCTCCTTGTTGAAGACGGTGAGGGAATTAGAAGGAATGCAGTCAGAGCAAACATCCGCGAACTGCGGGTCGCTGCCTTGCACGGAGCTGGGGTTGAAGGGGAATCGGGTCGGTGTGGTCGTTCGTGGTGGTATTGATGTTGGATGTAGGTCGGAAGAGAAAAGTCTAAGCGGTAATAAAGGCAGAAACTCGAGGTCGGGCGGAGAAGTTAGGGAATTCTGCGGCCGTGGAAGGGTGCTTTGCGTCACTGTTTCAGAATCAATCATGTGACAGAAAAAGTGGATTGCTTTCAAAAGTGATTGGGTAAACAATCATATGATACGGCTCGTATTAGTAATAAATACACAAGTACAAACAAGAATGTTCTCCTCTAAAATTAATTGTGCAAAGCCGCAGATTAAAAATAGATTCTCCATTGTTGCAGTCCCTCCATATGTAATCCGCCATATGCCGTATGATAAAAATATCACGATCAAATGATATTTCAGGTGGAACGGTAGATAAAGAGATGAAATCTAAACGATATATTTGGATTTATGTCTCATTGGGCCATATTTTACAAAGATGGGGCCTACATGACCGAACAGGTTGCTCCTGTACAAGAACAGCTCAGATTTTCTTGCAAAGGGCGGGGGACTTTCAACCTCACAGAAACAAACCTTATCCCCGCCCGCCCGCCCGCCCGAGAGGTAATCCCCACAGCTTCAGCACCATAGCTATATTTTCCTCAGACAATCCTACATCGTCGAATTTTAGCGTCTGTGTCATTTCACCACAATCGACAGCAGCCAAAGCCCTCATGAATTTGCCTAATTCTGCCAACCCTATTATTTCCCTTGAGATTCGTCCGCTCCAACAAACCCAATAATCCGGTAGGCGGCGCGGCTCTGGCCAGCAGCGGGCTCTGCAGCCTGTCCGCGTTTTTATTATTTTTTGTCTGTGTTTTTATGTAGTTTTTGTTATTTTATGTTGGGGTGTGTGTGTGGGGGGGGCGGGGGTGGGGCGGGAGGGGGGGGGGGGACTTTTTGAATCTCTCCCTGCACTGGAGACCCGACCTTTTCTCGTCCGGGTCTCAGGTGTCGTTGAGGCCGCAACGAGGAGCGGCCTCCAACGGGAAGAAGCCGGGGACTCTGGTGCCGACTCACCGTTGCCGTCGCGGAGCTGGCCGAGTCCGGAGCGGGTGGAGCGGTGGAGGAGCGCTGCTGCTGCTGCTGCTGCTGCTACCGGAGAGTCGGAGGCTCCAACGACAGGTCTGTGGACGGCGGCACCGGGAGCCCGCGGCTCCCTGGAGGGAGACCGCTTTTCGGGGCTCCTGCAACGGCGAATTCTCCCGCCCGAGTTGCGGGGTTGAAGAGCTCCTGGAGCGGGGCCTACATCACTGCCCCGCGCGGCTGGAATGGCCGCGGACTCTGCGAGCGCACGCCGGGGGCTCCAACATCAAGACCCGGTGTGCGACCTCGCACCACCCGGCGTGGCTTCAATGGCCGCGGGACAATCGCCATCGCCAGCCGGGGGCTATGACTTTGACTGACATCGGGGGGGGGGGGGGGGGGAGTGCAGTGGAGAGATAAGTTATTTGGCCTTCCATCACAGCTATGTGATGGATGATTGTGTATAATGTAATTATGTTGTGTCTGGGGTCTATTTGTGTGTAATGTATGGCTGCAGAAACGGCATTTCGTTTGGACCTCCAGGGGTCCAAATGACAATTAAATTGACTCTTGACTCTTGACTCTTGACTCTCTTGACCCAACCTGTCCAGTCTGTTCTCGTAAGCAAATTATCCTTGTGAATCATCTCGGCACGCCGTCGATTGCAGTCACCTCTTTCCAAAAATGTGACGACAATAATGCACACCATGATCCAACTGCTGCCTGACAAATGTTTCATAACGTTATGCCTCCCTTGTCTGTTGTTTATTCTACGGTCTGGCTCAGAATACGAGGATTCCATGCAACAAAGGGCAGTACAGCGGTGGAACAAATATTCGGCCCAAATTGTCTAAACATGATCGTGTTGAC
>JAWMAR010000018.1:871389-892744 GCA_036785375.1 Leucoraja ocellata | reverse complement strand
GGCGTGCGAAGCGGCTTTTAGTTTACTCCAGCGTTGAAAGGGTCCAGCGATTAAAAATAGAGAAAATGTCACAGACCGGCAGTCGGAATAAATCTTCAGCTTTACCTAGCTCCCCGAGAAAATGTATACTGGACAGGCGGTAGAGGACCACATTTTAACCCCCCCCCCCCCCCCCCCCCCCCCCGCACACCCTTCAAAGGCGCCAAATTCGCGCACACGGCCAGTGACAGATCTGCAGCGACGCTGAAGGTAAGTTTTGTAACATACCTACATGGTGTATGCTAGAAAAGAATCTCACCCTGCCATTCACATGTGACAATAAAGTATTCCTATTCCTTATCTGTGGTCCATTCGTATCCCTTTCCAAAGTACTTTGAAATATATAGCCAGCATATCTAAAATGGTCTACAAAGACACTACAAAAGGTCTGTGTTCCACGATATTTGGTCATATGTATCCACCTTCCTGTCTGCTGAAAACCAAAATTGTAGTCATGTGTAGAAGTTAAAAATGATGCCCTCAGTCCTCTACACGAGGTCATCTTGGTTAATGACGGGAAACACAATGATGCTAGTTAACCGTAACAAGCTATAAAACACACTACACTTTAATGTCAATGATATCTTGCAGGTTTAGTCAAACGTCGCATAGATTCTAAAACTCACAATCATTCATCAGTGATTCGTCAACAGTTAATGAAAGCATGTTCTTTTTCAATCAACCAAACATTAAACATTGCAATCTTCGGGGAGGAAGCGGCCGCTTCAGTCCAAGCCGCTGAAGAATGTTCACCCGACGCCGATGATCCAGCTTCGCGGCAAGAGGGCCTGAAAACACTGGGTTGGCTGAGGAGCCCACATATAGACCCCGACCTCGGGTGGACTATGAGGAGGAGAACTGGATATTTTTAGTGCCTTCCCTCACAGTGAATTCTGCTGTGGGGGAACGTTTCTTGTTGATTTCTATAGTGTACTGTTCTGTGTCTTTTTTCTTTTTTATTTTGTATGGATTTATTGACATTTAATCTATTCAATTAGTTTAATCAATCTCTGTAAAGCACTTTTGTTTAAAAGTGCTATATAAATAAAGTTATTGTTTAAAGAAATATTATAATTTTAAGTCCTGAAGAATGAGGGAACCAAAGTACAATGCAGACGTAATCATTCAACATGCTTCAAGTGTAATGTCACCAAATGTCCTACAGCTTACATCTTAGAATGACTTCTGAGTTTTAGAATGTTTCTGACATTATAAAGTCTGATCGATGAATGTATTTCGAGTCATAGAATCATAGAGTCATAGAGTGATGCAGTGTCGAAATGGGCCCTTAGGCCAACTTGCACGCTCCGGCCAACATATCCCAGCTCCACTCGACCTACCTGCCTGCGTTTGGTACATATTCCTGCCGACATTATCTGTCTAACGGTTTCTTAAACGTTGGGATATTCCCAAACTCAACTACTTCCTTTGGCAGCGTGTTCCATACCCCTACCTCCCTTTGTGTGAAAAAGGTACCCCTCAGATTCTTAGTTCAACTTCAAGTTCTAGTTAAAGTTCACATTTATGGTCCCATGCACCGAATGGTACAGTGACATTTTAGTTACCATACATCCATACTAAGTCGAAATCTACAGTGCCCAAAGTCACATAAAATGAAATTTTGCATAAACATCTACCGGAGCGGAATCCACATTCCTCACTGTGAGGGAAGGTAATACAGATCAGTCATCTTCATCCTTTGCTCACCCATGGTCGGGGCCTTGAACCCTCTGCTCTAGATGCTGCCGACGGTACGATATCCAAAGCCCTCGCGTCGGGATGATGGAAAATTCGGCATCGGGCCAGATCGAAGTACTCCGCGGCATGGAGCACCCGAGTCAGCCCCTTCTTACCGGAGAGCGCGGGCTTCCCGGTGTTAAAGTCCAAAGGCCCCGCGGTCGGAGCTCTTCTTCTGGCGATTCTCGGCCAAGGATCCCAGATGATAAGCCCGCGCCGCACCCGCGGCTTGAAGCTCCGGGCCGGTCTCCAAGAAAGGTTGCAATTTCCACGTTTTTAGGGAGGACGGAAATGCGACACGGAGAAAATCGGTTCTCCGTGGAGGTAAGCAATATAAACAAGTTCCCCCTATTCCACACCCCCCCCCCCCCCCCCCCCCCCTCCAGTATCATGAATGTATCCCTCTGTTCCCATTCCTCCTCTTCTATCACCATGCCTTTCCAATTTAATCCTTTTTTGGTATGCGTTCTTTCTTATTCTAAACTCAATTTCTTGCTTGTCAGATATTGTAGCCTCCTTTGCAAATGAATTCATCTTCCTTTTAAAATCCTCTACTGACTCCTCCTGATGTATTACTTTCACACCTGTAGTTTCCTACTTCTGTTGCCTCCTCACTGCCTCACTCTTCTTTCCCTCTAAACTGCTTTTTCCTTTTCCTTTCTTCTTTTCCCACCTTTCCAACTCACCTGTGAGCATATAATTCATAATTAACACTTCCATCTTGTCACACATTTATCTTGAAACTGGTTCTGGACTTCCCCAACATCGGGGCAATTTTCCTGCATCTAGTTTGTACAATCCCCTAAAATGTTTATATAAGAGCGCCTCTCATCCTTCTAAAAAGGTGCTCATCCCTACCTTGTTCCTCAGCTCCACCCATATAGCCTCACTAGACGAAGCATCCGGAATGTCACCTCTAAACACAGCCGTGACTTTTCTGTAAACAACAATATAACACCCCGTCCACCTGTTCCCTCACCCCTGTCTCTTCTGAAACTCCTGTATTCAGCCACCAGTCCTGTCTCTCCATTAACCAGCTGTCAGTCATGGCGACAACGTCCTCGTCGCTCGTACCTGTTCATGTCCTAATCACATCTGTCAGGCCCGTTGCATTAACATACATGCAGTTTAAGGCATCCCTCCTTCCTTGCTCTCTGTCTTTCACCTGCCTATTCTCTTCGCTAACCTTAGCCTCACCACCCCCCTGACCAACTGCTAACCTTTCAAATGCCTCTGTCCTGTATCATGTGCGCCGTCATTGATCATGTTGGTACTGTCTGTGGCAGCATGACATGTACATGGAGGCAATGGTGGGAAGTCTGGTCTGCATGATGAGGTGTGCTACATCTAAATCAGGCTGCAATTCAATGTGGTTTTGGGCAGAGCAGTTCTCAGGTCAAGCTTTAATGCATCCTGACGGAATGTTCTCTAGGTTGAATCTGTAGCCCTTTGTAAAAGTCATTGGAAACATGTAGAATTTCTCAACCTCCAAAATAAACAGTTTGTGGCTTCTTGGCTGTCACATCAATATAGTTAGTCCGAGATAAATTGTCGGTGACATTAATGTCAGAATCTTGAAGCGTTCAACCATTTCCACTTCAGCATCTTGATGCTGATTGGGACGTGCATTCCACAATGGTTTCTCAAGTCGGTAACAAGTTATTTCAGTTGCTGAGGAACATATAGATTATCCATTTGGGTTGTTATTCATTAACAAGGGGCATAGACAATAGTCAAGAGTGTTTTATTGTCGCACATCCCAAAGAGGAACAATTAACTTCTTACTTGCAGCAGCATGACAGATATGTAAACATAATACTGTATGAAATCTACAATAAACAATTAATACAAGTTCAGTATATATATGTTACCGACCCAGGACTCGGTGCCACCATTCAATATGCTCTCTATTTTATACCCGACAGGTTTAAGAGAATATTCAATGAAATACCGGATCTCCTCAATCGTCTCAGGAAGTAGATGCATTGATGGGCTTCCTTTATGATTGCATCAATGTGCTGAGTCCCGGGCAGATCTTCAGAGATTTGCACGCCCAGGGTTTGTTGCTTTTGAGTCTCTCCTTCACCACCCCGTCGATGAAGACAGCTTTGTGGATCCTCGTCTTTCCTCAGATCCTTGGGCTTCTTGATGTTGAGAGCAAGGTTATTTTTCTGGCATCATTTAGTCGTTCGATCTCCCTCCGAACCTCTGATTCGTCGTCATCTGTAATTCGTGCAACAGTAGTACTGTCGTCGGGAATCTTGAAAATTGAATTCTCACTGTATCTGGCTGGTCATGGAAACTATGGTCTGACACAACCACTTCCCCAGTGTAGTAGAGCCTAACACTCGATGGCCTAAGTTTAGAATGAAGGGGGCACATGGAGGCAGACATGACAGGCAGAAGGCGTTGGGTGTATGGAAGTGCTGCCAAAGGAAGTGCTAGAGGTGGGTAAAATGACAACAGGGCACGGACATTTTGAGAGTTTCTTGTATAGGAAAGGCCCAATGCTGGCAAATAAAACCAGCTGAGCATGACACCTTTCCTTGCAGTATCGCACTATACCCCCCTCACAGTCCGAACAACCCTCAGGACAGCCCCCACTCTCCCGCGGCCGTGGCCGCCATTCGCCTCATTTCACCCGTGCGGCCGCACTGTGAAGGGCTGTGGGTCGGGTGGACAGAGCTGTGGGACAGTGGTCCCTCCGCCCACCCAGAGTCACTGACCACGATGCACCGCCATCGGACCCCAACCCCCACACCAGGGCAACCCCACCCCCGACACCCGGACCCTAGCAAATCGCATTTAAACATGGGGGGGGGCACAAATTCCCTGGCGGGCCGATGACAATTATGCATGACAACGAACGATTTTCTCTACTCCGTTTCTCTCCCCCCATCCCCCGGAGGGATGCGCTCCTTCGTCTGCTTGCCACTTGGTGCTCGGGTTCAGATTGCCCAGTCACCTAAGGGTTGTGTGGGCAAATGACCCCCACATTCCCTTCACCACCGGCAGGATTTTGGGGGTCATTTTCCCACAAAGGCCATAGGTGACTGGGCAATCTGAACCCAAGCACCAAGTTGTAAGCGTCTGAAGGTGCGCATCACTCGTGACAGCCCCCCCCCCCCCCCCCCCCCCCTCTCCCACGGCCACCCTCCGCGGGCTGTGGGTCCGGTGGAGGAATGGAACAATGTTCATCCATCCATGGTGATGTGATGGACGCGGGGTCTGGACCAATCGCTGTCAAGTCCAGCCCCCCGGTAAGGTCATGTCCGTTATTTGAATTTTCTGTTGAGCAGCCTTCGGTTCGTTGGCTTGTATGCGACGCCGCCTGTCGGGTAGGTGGCGTTTCGGCAGCGGCCATTCGGTGAGTTTGCTTTTAGGCGGCGCAGCCTTTCGGTTATTTGGCGTTCAGGCGTCCCGCCCTTTGGATTTGTCGTTTCGGCTTCTGTTCCATTCGGTTATTTACCTTCCACTTCTTTACTTCGGAGTGCCAAGTCCGCACACGCTTCAAGCATCGCTCTAATCCTCCAGATTTTATTCCAGAGATCAATTTCTACAGGAGAAGTGTCGAGTGACTGGCTAATGCAAACATCTCTCCAATTTACAAAAAGAACGACTGCCCAAATCTAGCCAACTATCGTCTGGTATCCTAGACTTCAATTGCCTACAAACTCCTTGAACATTTAATCCACGGCCATGTCATGAAGCATTCTGAAATACACAATATACTAGCTGACCAGCAGCATGGATTCCGCAAAGGCAGGTCATGCGAGACCCATCTCTCTTCCCTGGTCAATGCTGGCAAATAAAACCAGCTGAACATGACACCTTTCCTTGCAGTATCGCACTATACCCCCCTCACAGTCCGAACAAGGTCTCGACTGCCCACTACCCTCCGCGGATGTTGCTCAACCTGCTTCAGTTCCACCAGGAGATTGCTTGTGACAAACAATTGTTGCAATTGCTCCTTGTTGAAAATATGTCCTTATGTGCGTCACAAACTAAATGTCCATGAAACTGTTGTCAGTCTCCTTCGACCAACAACACATGCAGATTAAAGTTTCCCATAGAGTCAGAGGGTCATGGGGTGATACAGTGTGGAAACGGGCCCAACTTGCCCACACCGGCCAACATGTCCCTGCTACAATAGTCCATCTGCCTATGTTGGGTCCACATCCCTCCAAGCCTGTCCTGCCCATGTACCGGTCTTACTGTTTCTTAAATGTTGGAATAGTCATTGCCTGAATTACCTCATTTTGCAGCTTGTTCGATACCCCCACCAACCTTTTTTTTGAAAAAGATACCCCTCAGACTCCCTTTCATCTTAAATCTATGTTCTCTTTTCCTTGGTTCTATGCACCTCTATAAGGTCACCTTTCATCCTCCTACGCTCCAAGGAACAGAGTCGCAGCCTACTCACATTATAGATCAGACCCTCTAGTCCTGGCAACATCTTCAGAAATCTTCGCTGCAACTCTTCCAGCTTGACAACATCTCTCATGTAGCATGGCTCCTAGAACTGAACACAATACTCCAAATGCAGCGTCACCAACATCTGACACAACTTCAACATGACTTCCCAACTATTAAACTCAATATACTGACTGATGAAGCACAATGAGCCAAAAGCCTTTTTGACCACCTTATCTATTTGTGACTCCGACTTCAAAAAAATATGCACCTGGACCGCTCTGCGCTACAACACTCCCTAGAGTCCTAACATTCACTGCCTATATCCTGCCCATATTAGACTTCCCAAAATGTAACACATCACATTTCTCTGTATGAAACGTTATCAACCATTCCCCAGCCCATCCAGATCCTGCTACAATCGTTCACAACAATCTTCATTATCTGCAAAACCACCCATTTTTGTATCATCTTCAAGTTTGCTAATCTTGTCGTGTATGTTCTCATCCAAATCATTGATAAATGACAAACAGTAATGGGCTCAGCACCGAATCTTTAAGTCACTCCACTAGCTACAGGACTCCAGTCTCAGAGACACTCTTCTACCAACGCCGTTTGCTTCCTTCCATGATGACAATTTTGAATCCATTGAGTTATCTTTCCTTGGATCTCATGCGATCTAATCTTCCAGAGCAGCTTCCCATGCAGAACCTCGTTGAATGCTTTGCTGAAATCCATATGTACAACATCTACAGCCCTGTCCTCGTCAACCGTTTTGGTCACGTCTTCAAAAAACTCAACCAGATTTGTGAGACGCGACCTCCCACGTACAAAATCATACTGGCCATCCCAGATCAGCCCTTGTTCGGCCAAATGCCTGTATATACCATCCCTCAGGATAATCCATAGTAACTTGCCAATTACAGATGTTTAGCACACAGGCCTATATTTCCCAGCATTTTCCCCTGCAGCCCTTCTTGATTAGCGGCATAACATTTGCCATCTTCCAGTCTTCCGGCACCTATCCTGTACTTGAAGATGACTCGTAAATCGCAACCAGGGCACCCGCAATTTCCTCTCAGGTTTACCACAATGTCTTCGGATCTATCTGATCAGGTCCACCTTCACACACAAACGTAATGACAATTGCTATTCCTCTGCAACACACCTTCGATATCATCCGTTTTCTACTTGGTCCCATGAAGAAGCTGGATCCTATGAGCCTGTAGGCTATTCCCAGCAGTGTGCAGCCATTCGTTTAGTGTACTCCGTGGTTGCCTTCTTGTTGTGGTGGAGTGCCTATGTGTGCCAGAGATATTGCGAGTTGTCCTCTCTGCAGTTGTGCTCCTGGCAGGATATTCCATCGCCTTACATGCGGGCGAGCTTTTTTGAAGGACCGAGTTGGTGCAATACACGCACAAGTCTCCCACGTTAAAACATGTCAATCACTGAAGTTCACCTGGAGAGACAATGGCTGTGGATCCATCTTCAGCGGTCTGAAGACCAACAGAAAGGAGCCGCCATGAGGACAATCATACAAGACCAAGTGATAAATGATCATGGCGATGACAGCGCGGGATTTACCAACAAGTAGCGTGTCGCCTGTGGTATTGGCAAACGAGGCCAACCCCTGCAGCAGACCCGGTTCGCCGCCGCGGAAGATGGACCCGGTCACCCGGTATTCCCTATTCGCCCGCCGTGCACTCGGAATCTGGACCCGGGCCACCGACGTTGGTGCCCACGGCCAACCGCCAACACACCGAGGAGGTATGTGTCAAGAGTGAGGTAGGTCGTCTAGGATCGATTGGGAAAGTGTCGCCTTTAAACCTTGTGGTCAACACCCTGCCATCAGTAAGTTTTTGATATACAAGATCTTTAATGATCATAATCTCATCCAGCTTGTAAAAAAGACTACCAGAGAGAATAACATTCTCTACTTATGCCTCACCAACACTCCTATAGCTGCAGACTTTGTTAAACTGGTATCAGCCATTACGAAATGGTTGTCGTTGGAGCTGTTGCGAATCCAAAGATCACCAGACCACCAAGACGTAAAGTTAACCAGCATGCAAAAGCCAACTTTGCAGGAGTTGATATTGACATGGAACAGTTGTGTGACAATTTGACTGATAACGATTAAGAGTAGCTCAATTGAAGAATTATATACATCTTTTAAAAGTGTCTCCTTAGTTCAAGCATATTCCTTCTAAGATGAGATCCAGTCGCTGTTCATACCCATGGGTCAACAGCTCCACAAAGAGAGATATTTTTATTAACAGAAAGAAAAGTCTACATAATAAGGCAAAAAAAAACCATGAATCTACTTCTTGCTGGGCTAGTTTCATACAACTTCGCAGACACATTGACAGGAAGATTCGTATTGCTCATAAATCCTACATCAGAGATGTTATTGGTGTTATCCCCAAGACCCGGCCATTCTGTAACTTCATAAAATCCAAGCGAAAGGAAGTCTCTGGAGTTTCATCTCTGCACATTAACAATACCATGTTTTCAGCTGCAAAAGATAACCGCGAATCTCTTGGTCGGCTGTTTTGCTCAGTTTGTACCAGAGGAAAAAAAACATCTGATTTTCCTGATCTTGACCCTAGTAGTGTTTCGGATATTGGTGACTTGCTCATCCCCAAAGAGGGAGTTGAAAAGCTTTCGCCTGAAATGAATCCTCATAAAGCCTGTGGCCCAGACGGCATGACTGCCAGAGGTTTGAAATCATGTTCTTCAAGCGGTACCCGGACGTGGCGCCGAAGCCGAGGCAAAGAAGTGGAAGCCAAATAACCGAATGGAAACGAAGCCGAAACGTCAAATAACCGGATGGAAACGAAGCCGAAACGCCAACAAACCGAAAGAGCGGGACGCCTAAAAGCCATCTAACCGAAAGACTGCGCCGTCTAAAAGCAAACTTACCGAATGGCCGCTCTGCCGAAACGCCACCTAACTGAAAGGCGTCGTCACCTACAAGCCAACAAACGAATGTCGCTCAACAGAAAAGTCAAATAACGGATATGACGTTGCCGGGGGGCGGGACTTGTCAGGTTTAGTCCAGACCCCCGCGTCCATCACAACACTGTGGAGTGATGAACATTTCCCAACACCTCCCCTCCACCTGACCCACAGGTCGACGGTGGAGACGGGAATGTGGGGGTCATTTTCCCACACAAGCCATAGGTCATTTTCCCACACAAGCCAATCTGAACCCGAGCACCATGTTGCAAGCGGCCGAAGGAGCGCAACCCTCAGGACAGCCCCCACTCTCCCGCGGCCGTGGCCGCCATCCGCCTCATTTCACGCGTGCGGCCGCACTGTGAAGGGCTGTGGGTCCGGTGGACAGAGCTGTGGGACAGTGGTCCCTCCGCCCACCCAGAGTCACTGACCACGATGCATCGCCATCGGACCCCAACCACCACACCAGGGCAACCCCACCCCCGACACCCGGACCCTAGCAAATCGCATTTAAACATGGGGGGGGGGGAGGGGGGCACAAATTCCCTGGCGGGTCGATGACAATTATGCATGAGAACGAACGATTTTATCTACTCCGTTTCTCTCTCCCCCCCCCCCCCCCCCCCCCCCACCCCGGAGGGATGCGCTCCTTCGTCTGCTTGCCACTTGGTGCTCGGGTTCAGATGGCCCAGTCACCTAAGGGTTGTGTGGGCAAATGACTCCCACATTCCCTTCACCACCGGCAGGATTTTGGGGGTCATTTTCCCACACAAGCCATAGGTGACTGGGCAATCTGAACCCAAGCACCAAGTTGTAAGCGTCTGAAGGTGCGCATCACTCTTGACAGACCCCCCCCCCCCCCCCCTCCTCTCCCACGGCCACCCTCCGCGGGCTGTGGGTCCGGTGGAGGAATGGAACAATGTTCATCCATCCATGGTGATGTGATGGACGCGGGGTCTGGACCAATCGCTGTCAAGTCCCGCCCCCCGGTAAGGTCATGTCCGTTATTTGAATTTTCTGTTGAGCAGCCTTCGGTTCGTTGGCTTGTATGCGACGCCGCCTGTCGGGTAGGTGGCGTTTCGGCAGCGGCCATTCGGTGAGTTTGCTTTTAGGCGGCGCAGCCTTTCGGTTATTTGGCGTTCAGGCGTCTCGCCCTTTGGGTTAGTTTGCATTTAGGCGTACCACCCTTTCGGTGAGTTGGCGTTTCGGGTTCGTTTCCATTCGGTTATTTGTCGTTTCGGCTTCTGTTCCATTCGGTTATTTACCTTCCACTTCTTTGCTTCGGAGTGCCAAGTCCGCACACGCTTCAAACATTGCTCCAATCCTCCAGATTTTATTCCAGAAATCAATTTCTACAGGAGAAGTGTCGAGTTACTGGCTAATGCAAACACCTCTCCAATTTACAAAAAGAACGACTGCCCAAATCTAGCCAACTATCGTCTGATATCCTAGACTTCAATTGTCTGCAAACTCCTTGAACATTTAATCCATGTCCATGTCATGAAGCATTCTGAAATACACAATATACTAGCTGATCAGCAGCATGGATTCCGCAAAGGCAGGCCATGCGATACCCATCTCTCTTCCCTGGTTAATGATCTGCACGCCATCCTGGAAAACAGAGGGCCGATCTTATTATAATGGACTTTAGCAAGGCCTTCGACACCGTTCCCCACCGTAGGTTGATGCTCAAGCTTCACCACGTTGGCATCGGTAATAACATCTACTCCTGGATTGATTAATTCCTCATCACACGTCATCAAAAGGTTGTAGTAGACAATGTTATCACAACAATCTCCAGTCGAGTCCGGCATGCCATAGGGAATGGTGTTGGGGCCCTTGCTGTTCTGGATCAACATAAGCAACCGGCTTGACAACCTGTCTTCGGGAGTGATACTCTTTGCAGACGACTGTATTGTGTGTCGGGAAATCAAATCTGCTGAAGATACCAGGATGTTTTAAAATGACATAAACCATCTTTGCAATTGGGAAACCACTTGGCTAATGGGTTTCAATCACACCACATGTTTTCCCATGAGAGTTTAACTCATAAAACAAAGTTGATCATGAAACGGTACAAGATGGGGCAGCCTGCTTAAATAAGTTGATACTCACCCATACCTGGGAGTTGAACTCACATCTGGCCTAGCCTGGAACAGACTCAGATTGCCACAAAAGCAAACAGAACTTTGGGCCTTCGCTGGGAAACCTATCCGGTTGTGACCAACCAATAAAGGAGGTAGCGTAAAAATACACGTCCGCCCACTGTTGAAATATTGCCAGACAATATGGGACCCTCAACAGAAAAATAACATTGACACCCTCAAGTGACGGGACGGGACGGACTGCTGCCATGTGCGGTATGTATGGCATGTTCTGTAAACTTTTACAACATTGACAGCGTCAAAACGTAGCGAAAATTATGTATTGTCCAGGTGAGGTCTGCGACATGACTTCACCGGTTGCATGCAAAGCAAATAATTTCACTTTAGTTAGGTACATGTGACAATAAGGATTCATTGAATCATTGATATTGATTGTTTGTACCCGACCTGAGACCACACCACGATCTGCGACCACGTTGATGTTCATTCTTTATCTACTACTACACTAATATGACATTTCCGGTTCTCGTTACAACAGAACGACCTTTCCACACGGAGACACATATTGCGGCAGGCCAGAATTGGAGCGAAATAAATTAAATACTATTGGAACAACAATTTGAACAGCTTCTGTGAAGACAGAGGTACGGACCACATTGCAGCTACAATTGCATCCCCGGAATTCCCTGGAAAAGCGTACTGGTGATAGACTGTTTAGTTAATTTGCCTCTCCTGTACGCATATGTTAAAGACATCCACCTCACATAAGGTCAGCATTTTCTGAGATCCGGGGATGATAATGTTCACCAAATGTCCGCCCACTCAGTGACGAGCGACGTAGATTGTCTGTTCAGAAGTGTAGTAGCCATCGCCTTTCTGAAAAAAAGATCAAGTTAACGAGGTCAGAACCAGAGTCTGAAATGGGACCCGACTGAAAACATTGCCTGTCCATTTCCTTCACAGATGTTGCCTGACTCCAGAATTTTGTGTTTTGCTCAAGATTCCAGCACCTGCAGTTTCTTGTCCCTCTGGGACTTGCATCTCCTTTGACACGTTGTCAGTTTGGACACTAGGCAGACGGATGTTTATGATCGTTGCTGTTCAGCACGTGCACCACAAACACAGACACAGATGTATCGGTGACACAGGCGGCTGCAGAGACTGGGATCTTGAGCAGAAACAAAGTCCTGGAGTAATTCCTCTTCTCTCCGACAGGCATTCCGTGAGAGGCTCCCCCATTGCTCCCCCTCTGTGATTCCTGCTTGTCTTCGACCAAAAAGCTTACCGCAGGTTGTATTGCAGCTTGTTATGGAAACAGCTCTGCCCAAGACCGCATAGTTGTAGATGTAACCCAACCCATCACACAGACCAGATGACGCACCATCGATTCCATCTACTGTTCAGGCTGTCTAGGAAAAGCAGCCGACATAATCAAATACTGTTTACATCCAGCTCATTCCTTCTTCTCCTTGCTCCCTCAGAAGATACAGACGATCGAAAGTGTGCAACACAAGATTCAGGAACAGCTTTTTTCCCCTCTGTTATCAGGCTTCTGTAGGTCCTTCCGTAAGCTAGAGCGCTGTCGTTTTACCTCAACTCCATTGAGAACATGGCACATTTTCTATGCAACTGATGGGCTTCAATGCCTAGAACTATATGCTGCACTGTACTTGGATTGACTTGATTGTATCGACATATAGTATCATATGATTTGTTTGGAAAGTAAGCAAAACAAAGCATTTCACTCGACCTTAGTTTACGATAAAATACGACAGAACATTAGTCATCTACATCGGTTGGGCGATCGCTTCGCCGAACACCTCCGCTCGGTCCGCAATAACCAAGCTGACCTCCCGGTGGCTCAGCACTTCAACTCCCCCTCCCGTTCCCCATCCGACCTCTCTGTCCTGGGTCTCCTCCATGGCCAGAGCGAGCAACACCGGAAATTGGAGGAATAACACCTCACATTCCGCTTGGGGAGTCTGCATCCTGCGGGCATGAACATGGATTTTACCCAATTTTGTTAGCCCTTGCTGTTTCCTCCCCTTCCCCAGCCCTCGGGCTGTCTCCTCCCATCCCTCAGCCCTCCGCTCCCTCCTCCTCCTTGATCCTTTCTTTTCCCTGCCACCCCCCAAAAGTCTGAAGAAGGGATTCGGCCCGAAACGTTGCCTATTTCCTTACCTCCATAGATGCTGCTGCACCCGTTGAGTTTCTTCAACATTTTTGCGTACCTTCGATTTTCCAGCATCTACAGTTCCTTCTTAAAGAACGATAGTCATTTCCGGAGGGAGATTTGTCTGCCAACAATGTGCACAGCAACTTGAAATTAACATTAAATTAAAAGTGAAAAAGTAATATAGATAAATTATAAGTAATATAGACTACTTTGGCGGTAAAAACAAGGGGGAAGGTTATTATCTCAATGGGGTTAAATTAGTTAAGGGGGAGGTGCAGCGAGACATGGGCATCCTTGTACACCGGTCACTGAAAGTTGGCGAGCAGGTACAGCAGGCAGTGAAGAAAGCTAATGGAATGTTGGCCTTCATAACAAGAGGATTTCAGTATGGGAGTTAAAAGGTTCTTCTGCCGTTGTATAGGGGTCTGGTGACACCACATCTGGAGTATTGTGTACAGTTTCGGTCTCCTACTTTGAGGAAGGACATCCGTGTGGTTTGGCCAGTGCAGCGTAGGTTCACGAGATTGATCCCTGGGATGGCGGGACTGTCAAATGAGGAAAGATTGTAATAACTAGGCTTGTATTCACTCGAGTTTAGAAGGATGAGGGGGCTCTTATGGAAACATATAAACTTAAAAAAAGGACAGGACAAGCTAAATGCAAGTAAAATGTTCCCAATGTTGGGCGAGTCCAGAACCAGGGGCCAGTCTTAGAATAAAGGGGAGGTCATTAGAGACTGAGGTGAGAAAAAACTTTTTCACCCAGAGAGTTGTGAATTTATGGAATTCGCTGCCACAGAGGGCAGTGGAGGCCAAATCACTGGATGGATTTAAGAGATAGTTAGAGTTCTAGGGGCTAGTGGAGTCAAGGGATATGGGGAGAAGGCAGGCACGGGTTATTGATAAGGGACGATTGCTGGCTCTAAGGGCCGAAGGCCGAATGACCTCCTCCTGCACCTATTTTCTATGTTTCTATGTTCTATGTGTTTAATAGTAGAAGCGATTGTTGGCTGGCTACCGTGTGCCCAGCGCCTTTACCGAAACGAAGAAACATACAAAGCGAAGGCATATCCCCTGGGCAGTGGATTCTAAAACTAGAGTAACCCCCCCCCCCCCCCCCATCCACCACAAAGGGCCCCTCTTTGTTCTCCCACCGTCCCTCACTATTTTTTTAAATACAAAATGATCTTAATCGGACAGTTATCAAATTAATGTATAGGCAACATTATAATCATAATCATGCTCATAATTGTAATTTATTAGCCAAGTATGTGTTGCTACATACGAGGAATTTGCTTTTCCCACCAGACATACCGAAAAAAGAAACAAGACACACGACCACATAAAATATTTGACTTGAACATCCACCACAGTGGCTCCTTTACATTCCCCACTATTATGGAAGGCAATAAAGTATTATCATCTTTCCTCCTTTCCTCATATGGGAATCATGGGAGTCGAACCATCCGCAGCCGGCGAACGAGCTCCCACATCAGGGCGGTGGAACTCCTGCTTCTAGGAGTTGCCGAAGTCGGTCGCTAACCAGGGACCGTGAGTTACGTGATGTTAAAGTCCGCATCTCCCGCAGGTTGGAGCAAAAAGGCCAACCCCTGGCAAAGGGAACGTCGCTCCCAGATTTTAAAGTCCACAGGCTCCACGGTTTTGGAGCTCCAGAAATCCCAACAAAAGACCGCCAACTCCTCGATGTTATGCCGCATTGCGGACGAGGATACGACATGGAAAAAGTCGTACCTCCGTCGAGGAAAAGTATAAGAATATCCCCCACCATCCCCCACTATAATACATAAGACGAGGCAACCATGTGCAGCTCCCCCTGGTTATCAACAATACATTCAACCACCTGAGGCGACCAGCGTTTACGGAAGATCTCCAGAGTCCCCGTGGACACTGCGTGTTCCCTCTCCAGGCACGGACGTATGCTGCCTAGACCCGCGAATGGCCATCTTGGTCAGGCCTGGGAACAAACGGACAGGGAGAACTCCCACCCCCCCCCCCCCCCCCCCCCCCCCCACCACTCCCGAACCTCCCCCCCGTACTGGATGACCAAATATCAAGAACGTGGGGCAAAAGTGCAGCCAGAAATTGAGGAACAGCCCCTTTAGATAGTTGAACAGGGGCTGCAACATCTCGTACTCCACGTACATATGGAACACGGTCTCTTCCTCGCCGTAGAAGTGACAGGCGGCTGGCGAGTCCGTGAACCCACAATATTTTGCACGCCACAGCTCTGCGCAACACTCTCGACCCCAGGTCCCCCGTGTAGAGGAGGAGGGCTCATTTTATTGATAAACCTCCACTGCGGACCGCTCCCGCCGTCATGTGGTAACACGGATACATCCCTCGGGGTGGTCCCACCACGCCGGTTCCCATTGTTTTTCACGGCGGTCCTCTCACACTGAGCCTTCCTCTCCTTCTCACAATCATCGATCGCTGATCGCGGGTCGATCGCGGGGGACGATGGGGTGGCCTGACTGAAACTTCTTACCGAATTGTGAAAGGCTTGGATAGAGTGTATGTGGAGAGGATGTTTCCACTAGTGAGAGTGTCTGGGACCACAGGTCATACCCTCAGAATACAATGACGTTCCTTAAGGAAGGAGATGAGGGGAATTTATTGATTGAAGGATGGTGAACCTGTGGCATCCATTGCATCAAAAGGCTGCAGAGGCCGTCAGTGGATATTATTGAGCCAGAGAAAGATAGATAGATTCTTGATTTGTACGGGTGTTAGGGGTTATGGGGAGAAGACAAGAGAATGGGGTTGGGAGGGCGAGGTAGTCCAGCAATGATTGTATGGCGCTGTTGATTTGATGGGCCGAAGTTCGCTCCTATCACATGAACATGAAGTGATAGATGGATACAGGTGAGGCTGGTGACTGATTGACAGATGGCTGGTGTAAGTGACAAAAGGCTCAAGGTGAAAAGGAGAGAAACATATTTCAGATACGAAGAGGAGTGAAAGGTAAACAGAAGGGATATGGGTGGTGAGGGTCAGGTGGGGAAGAGGGCGGTAAAAGGGAAATACGGGATTAGTGCGGCAGACTAGTGCATGGAGGACGGGAAAGGAGCAGGATGACTGGGAAGTGGGAGATGTTGGGGGATTGGTTCATACTGAGTTGCGGTGGAGGCGGAGAAAATATGATATAGTTGTGATCACGGAGACATGGCTCCAGTGTGACAAAGGCTGGGAGCTGAACATCCAGGGATATTCAATATTCAGGAGGGATAGACAGAAAGGGAAAGGAGGTGGGGTAGCATTGCTGGTTAGAGAGCCGTTTAACGTAATATAAAGGAAGGACATTAGCTTTGAGGATGTGGAATCGATATGGGTAGAGCTGCGAAGCACTAAGGGGCAGAAAACGCTAGTGGGAGTTGTGTAAAGGCCACCTAACAGTAGTAGTGGAGTTGGGGATGGCATCAAACAGGAAATCAGAAATGCGTGCAACAAAGTTAAAACAGTTATAATGGGTCACTTCAATCTACATATAGATTGGGTGAATCAAATTGGCAAGGGTGCTGAGGAAGAGGATTTATTGGAATGTATGCGGGATAGTTTTCTAACCCAACATGTAGCGGAACCAACGAGAGAGCAGGCTGTTCTAGACTGGGTATTGAGTAATGAGGAAGGGGTAGTTAGCAGTCTTGTTGTGCGTGGCCCCTTGGGCAAGAGTGACCACAATATGGTTGAGATCTTCATTAGGATGGAGACTGACATCGTTAATTCAGAAACAAGGGTCCTGAACTTAAAGAAAGGTAACTTTGATGGTATGAAATGTGAATTGGCCAAGATAGACTGGCGATTGATTCTTAATGGGTTGACGGTGGATATGCAATGGAAGGCATTTAAAGACTGCATGGATGAACTACATCAATTGTTCATCCCCGTTTGACAAAAAATAAATCAGGGAAGGTAGTGCATACATGGATAACAAGGGGAATCAGGGATAGTATCAAAACAAAAGGTGAAGCGTACAAATTAGCCAGAAAAAGCAGCCTACCAGAGGACTGGGAGAAATTCAGAGACCAGCAGAGGAGGACAAAGGGCTTCATTATGAAAGGGAAAATATATTATGAAAGAAAACTGGCAGGGAACATAAAAACTGACTGCAAAAGCTTTTATAGATATGTGAAGAGAAAAAGATTAGTTAAAACAAATGTAGGTCCCTTGCTGTCAGAAACGGGTGAATTGATCATGGGGACCAAGGGCATGGCAGGCCAATTGAATAACTATTTTGGTTCTGTCTTCACTAAGGAAGACATAAATAATCTGCCGGAAATAGCAGGGGACTGGGGGTCAAATGAGATGAAGGAAATGAGTGAAATCCAGGTTAGCCGGGAAGTGGTGTTAGGTAAATTGAATGTATTAAAGGCCGATAAATCCCCAGGGCCAGATAGGCTGCATCCCAGAGTATTTAAGGAAGTAGCCCCAGAAATAGTGGATGCATTAGTGATAATTTTTCAAAACTCTTTAGATTCTGGAGTAGTTCCTGAGGATTGGAGGGTAGCTAATGTTACACCACTTTTTAAAAAGGGAGGGAGAGAGAAAACAGGGAATTACAGACCAATTAGTCTAACATCGGTAGTGGGGAAACTGCTAGAATCAGTTATTAAAGATGGGATAGCAGCACGTTTGGAAAGTGGTGACATCATTGGACAAAGTCAGCATGGATTTATGAAAGGTAAATCATGTCTGACGAATCTTCTAGAATTTTTCGAGGATGTAACTAGTAGAGTGGATAAGGAAGAACCAGTGGATGTGTTATATCTGGACTTTCAGAAGGCTTTCGACAAGGTCCCACATAAGAGATTGGTATACAAACTTAAAGCACACGGTATTGGGGGTTCAGTATTGATGTGGATAGAGAACTGGCTGGCAGACAGGAAGCAAAGAGTAGGAGTAAACGGGTCATTTTCACAATGGCAGGGAGTGACTAGTGGGTATTGCAAGGCTCAGTTCTGGGACCCCAGCTATTTACGATATATATTAATGATTTGGACGAGGGAATTGAATGCAACATCTCCAAGTTTGCGGATGACACGAAGCTGGGGGGGGGGGGGGGGCAGTGTTAGCTGTGAGGAGGGTGCTATGAGGCTGCAAGGCGACCTGGATAGGCTGGGTGTGTGGGCAAATGCATGGCAGATGCAGTATAATGTGGATAAATGTGAGGTTATCCACTTTCGTGGCAAAAACAGGAAAGTAGACTATTATCTAAATGGTGGCCGATTAGGAAAAGGGGAGATGCAGCGAGACCTGGGTGTCATGGTACACCAGTCATTAAAAATAGGCATGCAGGTACAGCTGGCAGTGACGAAGGCGAATGGTATGTTAGCATTCATAGCAAAAGGATTTGAGTATAGGAGCAGGGAGATTCTACTACAGTTATAAACATTCTTGGTGAGACCACACCTGGAGTATTGCGTGCAGTTTTGGTCTCCTAATCTGAGGAAAGACATTCTTGCCATAGTACTGAGAAGGTTCACCAGACTGATTCCAGGGATGTCAGGACTTTCATATGAAGAAAGACTGGACACACTTGGTCTGTACTCGCTAGAATTTAGAAGATTGAGGGGGGATCGTATAGAAACACACAATTCTTAAGGGGTTGGTCAGGCTAGATGCAGGAAGATTGTTCCCGATGTTGGGGAAGTCCAGAACCAGCGGTCACAATTTAAAGATAAGAGGGAAGTCTTTTAGGACCGAGGTGAGAACATTATTTTTTACACAGTGAGTGGTGAATCTGGGGAATTCTCTGCCGCAGAAGGTAGTTGAGGCCAGTTCATTGGCTATATTTAAGAGGGAGCTGTGGCCCCTGTGGCTAAAGGGATCAGGGGGTATGGAGAGGAGGCAGGTACAGGATACTGAGTTGGATGATCAGCCATGATCATATTGAATGGCGGTGCAGGCTCGAAGGGCCGAATGGCCTACTCCTGCACCTATTTTCTATGTTTCTATGTTTCTATGTAAAATGACAGGGGGTAGGGGGTATTACATGAGTTTGAAGAATTTAATAGACTGTGTCTGTCAAATATATCCACCAGACTAAATGCGTCGTGTCGAGCGAGAGTGAGAACGGATTCCATCGTATCTACAATAGGCGTCTGATCATCCGAATAAAGAATGACTACTCCCAAACAACCAGCAGGGTCTTGAACACTATACAGCAAGAACCTCAACTGTGGATGTGAACTGTGGATAGTCCTATGTTGCACTAAGGCCTGGCCTTTTTTTTTAAAGTAGTGGGGTTACTGATTCACTGTTTTTGTTGTTTATTATATAATATATGTGTCTGTTGTGCTTAGTTTAGTATTAGTTTATTGTCACGTGAACTGAGGTACAGTGAAAAGCTTGTTGCGTCCCAACCATTTAGCAGAAAGACAATACCTGATTATAATCGATACAGTGGGATCCACAATGTACAGATACATGACAAGGGAATAACGTGACTAGTAAAACACAGAGCTAGTAAAGTCCGATCAATGATGGTCTGAGGGTCTCCAATGAGACAGTTCAATACTGCTCTCTGGTTGTGGTTATATGGTTCAGTTGCCTGATAACAGCGAGGAAGACACTCTCTCTTAATCTGGAGGTGTACCTTTTCACGCTTAATTCCCCTTTTTCCCCATGGTGGAGGGGTTATACGGCTGTAAATGAGAATTTGATTATTCTGTTATCGGTACACATGACAAAGAAATAACCTGGACACTTACCTGCCTAAACCAGGTGCGGTAACCTCTTTCCAAAGACCTCAACCTGACACAAACTCAGGACTTTTTGAACTCCTGGTACCATGATGTTCACATATCGGCCCGTGAATCCCTTGCAGAATATAGTGTACATATCGGTAACAGTCCGGATTCTCGCACAACTGGATGGAACATAAACATGTAGTTCAAGTTCAAGTTCAAGATCTATTGTCACATGCCCCAATTAAGGTTCAGTGATATTTGAGTTACCATACAGCCATAAAAGTTTAAAAAAAAAGAACGCAATACACAATCATTTTAACATACAATGGAATCACAGTGGAATCAGCATTCCTCATTGTGAAGGAAGGCAATAAAGTTCAGTCCTCTTCCTCCATTGTTCGCACGTGATAGTCGGGGCCTTGAGCCCTCAGCACTCCCTCTGCCGAAGGCCCGATGTTGAAGCCATCTCGTCAGGTGATAGAGACGTTGGCATCGGGACGGAACATAAACAGTCCGCGGCATGGTGATCCCTAGCCGGCCTTTTCTTAATGGAGAGTGCGGCTTCACGTTGTGAAAGTCCACAGGCCCCGCGGTCGGAGCACTTCCACAGCGATCCTCGGCAAAGGATCGCAGCTCCGCGATGGTCCACGATTGTCTCCAGGAAAGGTCGCACCAATCCAGATGTTAGGCCGCGGGCCGGGGATCGAGACGGACATAGAGAAAGGTCACATCCCCATCGAGGTAAGTGATTGGAAATAGTTTCCCCTATTCCAACCCATACTCCCCACATCAAATCATACCGAGAAACATTAAAACATACATTTTAGACACACTGAAAGTAACAAATATGTGGAAATAACACGTAGGCTGATGGCCATTTCGGCGCCACCCGATGTCGTTGACATGAAGGTATCGCGACGGATACGGCAAAAAGGCATCAACCAAGCTTCAAATATGTTGACAGGAATGTGGGCACCGACAAAGTGCCTCTCTCACCACGAACATAAGATATTAGTCACTAGGAACACTTGAGCAATGGAAGGCTTTTTTTATCAGTCAGGATATTGAGTAGGTAAATCGGGACAGATGGCTCAATTTTAATCATGTATTTTGGCGAGCTGAGACAGTGAATGAATTTAAATTGCTTTATTTTGCAATGGTAAAGCAATGAATCGAACCGAACTCTGGTCGATAAGACAGCCAACAATACGATACTACTTC